>PVIY010010589.1:15758-68446 GCA_004026745.1 Myrmecophaga tridactyla | reverse complement strand
CACAATTACCCTGGTAAAAGGCCGTCGGTCTCCTTGGGGAAGGCTTGGAGGAAGATTAACAGTATTAATTAGTGGCAGTGTAACTGGTTTCTCCCCCAAAGGAACTTGGTCTCCTCTTCATTCAAGGGGCTCTGGGTCTGTAAACTGTTTCAAATCTGGAAATTGATTAAGGGGCCATGACTCTGTGTTTTTGTAATTCAGGTTAGACATCTGGGCCATGACTCTGTGTTTTTGTAATTCAGGTTAGACATCTGTTCACTTGACCTAGAACTCTTTTGTTTATTCAGCTCAAACAAGAATTTAGTAGACTGCCCTTCTATTGTATTTCTATGTACCCCATGATTTACTAGCCAGTGCCACAAATCTTGGTGAGTCATATAATTTTGACACCTGCTTTGAGTTTGCTGTCTATTGTATTAGCCACGTCTACCCTGTCTTTGGCAATTAAGTGCTGCCACCTGGCTTCTGCCAACTCAGGATTGTCATCCCCATTGTGTTTAAGGATTCCAGCTCAGTGACAGCATTCCTACAGTAATATCTGACCTACAGAGAAGTGCAACCACAGAGCTCTTTAGGGATGATGGTGCTAGTTTCACAAATTTATTTCTTACTGTTCTGGTAAAAGGTGCATCTTCCGCACATTCCTGGGGTGTAAGAGCAGGCTTTGCATGATAAATCCACTCTATCATTCCAATCTCTCTAAGCCTCTGGATCCCCTCATCTACATTATACCATTCCAATCTCTCTAAGCCTCTGGATCCCCTCATCTACATTATACCAGGGCAGTTCTGGCATTTCAACCTCAAGTAATGTTGGCCACCTTTTGATCCATGTTTCAACCAACCATCCAAACAACCGGTTAGTACATTTTCTAACTGCTCGAGCTATAACATTGAATGCAGAATCTCTGCTTAGTGGGCCCATATCAATAAATTCAGCCTGATCCAGCCTTATATTCCTCCCACCATTATCCCACACCCTTAAAATCCATTGCCACACATATTCCCCTGATTTCTGTCTATATAAATTGGAAAACTCACACACTTCTTTTGGAGTATAATGTACCTCCTCATGTGTGATACTTTGTACCTCACCTTTAGGGGCCTGTTGGGACTTTGGTCTAGTTATAGGTCTGGAAGAAATGAAGGGTGGTGGGGGTGGGTCATGAAAAGAATTGGAAATATCTTCTAAACCATTTGCTTCAGGGCCTTCATTTGCAGTTTCATCTGGAGAAACAGGATTAATCACTCTAGGGCTAATCCCTTCAGGAGATGGTTGGGTGGCAAACTCCTCAAGGCAGGCTGAAGGTGGGGTGGTTATGTCCTCAGGGCAAACTATTACAAGGTTATCTAAACAAGATCTCATGATTTAGGGTTTTAACCTCACTCCCAATATCATTATCAATCCATATGTCGCCATCCCATTTTTCAGGGTCCCACTCCTTTCCAATCAATGCCCTCACTTTAATGGCAAACACAATGAAACATTGAGATTTCAGTTTATGTTGTAAAGTTGCTACTCTAACAATAAGATTCTGAGTATGATTTTCAGAGATCTCAAGTCTACGGCTACAGAAAATAAGGTTTTCCTTCAGGATACTCATAGAAACGTCCACCTCTATCATTTGGCATTTAAGCTTCTCATTTGAAGCCTTAAGCCCATCCCTTTCACTCCTTAATGTAGCCAGTGTATCTAACAACAACCGACCAACATCTCTATACCTCTTATTTCTACAAAACTCTATAAAGGTGTCAAAAACATTATCCCCCAGAGCCTGGCTTCATACAAGCAAAGCATTAGGGGAATTGAATGGTAATATTTTGACTATCTCTTTTGCCAAATCACTCCATGGATTGAGAGTGTCATTTTGATTATGGGAATCAGAGTCCTTAGTGTCTTTGAGTCCAGTCAGAGTAGAAAATCATTCATAAAAATCCATTTTTAAGATTCTGTTTCTTAAGAACCACTCCTGGTACCAAGATGTATTAGTTAGGGTTCTCTGGAGAAACAGAATCAACAGGGAACACTCACAAATATAAAATTTATAAAGTGAATCATGTGACCATGGAAACGCAGGGTCCAAAATCCACAGGGCAGGCTGTGAAGCCAAGGATTCCAATGGAGGGTCTGGATGAACTCCACAGGAGAGGCTCACTAGCTGAGACAAGAAGAGCCTGTCTCTTCTGAATCTTCCTTAAAAGGCTTCCAGTGATCAGATTAAGCATTACTCATTGCAGAACACTCCCCTTTGGCTAATTACAAAGTAATCAGCTGTGGATGTAGCTGAAATGATCATGATTTAATTCTATGAAATGTCCTCATCACAACAGACAGGCCAGCACTTGCTCAACCAGACGAACAGGTACCACCACTTGGCCAAGTTGACACATGAACCTAACCATGACAGTGTACAATCAATGGCTCACAATATCATCATGTAGTAGTATATTTATCACTATGATCATTTTTAGAACATTTGTGTCACTCCAAAAAAGAAATAAAAAGAGAAAAAAAAAAACTCATACATACCATACCCCTTAACCCTTCCTCTCATTGGCCACTGGCATTTTCATGTACCCAATATATTTTAATCTTTGTTCCCCATATTATTTGTTTAGTTTTTATTATATTTTTTACTCATCTGTCCATACCCTAGATAAAGGGAACATCAGACACAAGATTTTCACAATCACACAGTCACATTGTAGATGTTATATTATTGCACCTCTGGTACTAGGGCAGTCTTCAGTCAAGTGGCTTCTGAAACAGGACATGACACAGAGGTCAGGCTCAAGTCATCTTATTGTGCTGTGCAGCAGAGACAAAAGCATGCAGGTGCTGTTGCAAGTTGGGTCAAAGGAGGTACAAACAGCTGCACGTTTTATACATAGTAGGATGCAGAAACATTCAATTAAGGCATCGTAGACCAATCATAAGTCAAGTTAGAAATGATAACCACAATTGGGACTAGCTGCAAAATGTTGCTTCTGATTTATACTTTATATTGTGCATGCATGAGGGACTTTCCAGCTTGCATACGTGACTGCCTCACTTAAGGTTAATGGCTGCCCTATGGCTTGTTTTGATAGCCTGTTGCAGGCTCCACAGTTCCCCCCTCATGAGGCGTAGGCAGCTTATATTTTGCTCAGGTAGCAATTGGCAGGGATGTGTATGGGGCTGGTTTTCATGGTCCTGTATGTATGGCCATGATTTTATGTGAAGTGGAATCAATAGGGACAATGTGCATATCTTCTACAGTGCACATAATGAGTTGCCGAAAATAGGGGATGAAGCAGGGTAGTACTAATAGACAATGAAGGTGCACAAGGCAATGAGGCCAACTAGTTTCCACCCTTTTGGGGAGAACATAGGACCCAGGAAGCTATTATCTAAGTCCAGGACTCCTTTCCAGGTTTGGATGGGAACGTGGGCAAGCTTTTGCATTTGGGCAGCGATTTTTTCAATGGCCTTACCCTGGTCATCAATTTGTAGGCAACAGTTGATTAGGTTAAATCTGCCACAGATGTCACCTTCTTCAGCTAACAGATAATCTAAGGTGAGATGGCTCGGTAAGAGCAGTAAGCAGCTGAGTATTTTGCTTGGCTAGCAAGTTGAGGGCAATAGAGGTTTCATTGGTTATGTTCTCAAGCACAGCCTGTAAGCAGATTATGTACCACCGATTCATGTTAGTGATTGCACAGCTTGGGTTTTGGAGCTGGATTTTCTCAATAAAATAGGAACTGGAGGCTGTTGGTAGCATCAGTTTTCAAGGGCTGACAGCTATTCAGCCCAGTGTTCGGGAACCTTTTTGACTCTGAAGTGGTGAAGCCAGGAGCTGTGTCTGATTACCTTAATGGCATTGTGTGGAGTTAGCAGGACTTGGTGGGTTCTGATAACTGGTGCTGCAGTGGCTGTTTGTCCCACTTTCTGATGATGGCCCAATCACTAGGCTGGAGAGAGTGGACTGGTCAGTCAAGGCTGAAGGGTTTTCCTGTAAGGAGACAGAACAGACTACCGACAGTACATGGGAAAGAGACTGTATATATTTGGATAGACGTTTATCACCTACTATTACTTCCTCCCCCATCAGGTGATTGCAGAAAGGCTGAGGTCTGCCAAACACTTGCTCAGAAAGGGAGAGCTTGAGTTTGCCTTTGGGGAATAGGTGGATTGCAGTCAGGGTTAGAGGCAGTGCTTTGGGCCATTTAAGGCCTGAAACTGACAGGCTTTTTTGGTTTTAGAGCCCAGTTCATTCTTTCAACCATGGGGCTGGCCTGTGGGTACTAGGGAGAGTGGAGTTTCCAGTTGATGTTCAGAGCCTTGGCAGTTTACTGAACAATGGAGGCAACAAACTGGGGTCCTTGACCATAGTTTAGGTGGTTGGGAAGTTCCCATCTGGGGCAGATATCTCCTAGTTGATGGTGGCACACCACATGGGCTTTCACAATTTAGCATGGGAATGCTTTAGGCCAGCCAGAAAACTGGCATACAAATACCAGCAGTAGTGGTAGCCAAGGGCACAAAGCAGTTCAGTGAAGTCTACTTGCCATTGCTGACCTGGGATAGGGATGGGTTGAATAAGTACTTTCTGGCTTCTCAGGGCTCCAGTCAGGCCAGCTGTTGGTTCTTTGGCAGATGGGGCAGTGGGCAACAAGTTGCTGGATAATGGGTTGTACTGGTGCTGATGACCTAGAGTAGTGGAGCCACATTTGTAGGAATTTTTCTTCTCCCAGGTGGTGTAAATTGTGCATTCAGGAACAGAGAGCCCATAGGAGGAGCTTGGGAATCCAAACGTGTTTGGTGTTAGGGTGGATTAGTCATGAGTCTGTCACTTTGAAATCTTCATAAGCCACCTGTTTTCAATCTTCAGCTGAGTATTCAGGGAGCTCTGAGGGAAGAGAAATGACAGGATAGGCTGAGGCCCTTGGATGTTTGGCAGCAGCCTGTGCAGCATGATCTGCTGCATTGTTGCCTCTGGACAAGTCCGATTTTGAGTGTGAGGAGAACTGCAGTGAGCTGGTAAGACATTGTTTTGGCATGTTTAATTGGGGATAGTCATTGATCAAGCAGTCCCTTTTTCTTTCCATAACTGGGCAAAGCCTGCAGGACTACCCAGACATACTTGCTCTCAGTGTACAGGATTCTTTGAAGGCCCTGTCTGAGATGTAGGGCCTGGATGACCACCTCAAGTTCTGCCCTTTAGGCAGACACATTCAGGAAGAGGGCACCGCTGGCCATGTTTTTTTAGTGAGTCATTTACAACTGCTCATCTGGTATACCTGGTGCCATTTTCAATGAAACTGGAGCCATCAGTGAATAGCTGAAGATCAAGATTTGGAATGGGGTGTTCAAAGGGATCTTCTTGAGGCTTGGTTTGTAGGTCAATGCTGTGGGTGCAGTCATGACTGGGAGTTGCTGGATCTGTGGGGTGCAGAGGCAAGATGGTGGCAGGGTTTAGTTGGTCAGAGACTTGTAGAATAACCTCAGGATGTTCAAGGAGAATGGCTTGACATACAAGGAGATAACTCTGGTCATTCAGGTAGGTCCTCAAGTTTCAAGAGTAGTCTGAATAACATGGGAGACAGAGTGGTTCGAGGTTCTCGGAAGGTGAATTTTTGAGCTTCCCGGACAAGCAGGGCAGCTGCACCTAGGGCCTGTAGTAGGGCCATCTGCTGACAGTGGAGTCAAGTTGTTTGCTGAAGTAAGCAATTAATGAGCTCAGCTGCCATGCCATCAAGGTTTTCACTAGTATGTGTGTGGGCTGCATCCCTGAGTCTCTGGAGGGATTGGGTTGGGGTTTCTTTTTCATTTTGATAACCTTCCTCTACCCAGGCCAAGTTGTTGTGTGAAGCATGCTGGCCTCTAATCCTTGTAAGACGAGGTCATGAAAATGGGCCAAGTGCTGAGCAGGGAAACACAGGCATGGTCATTTGAGATCGAATATTACCATTAAAGTCACTGTCAAGATTGACCTCCCAGTTGAATTGTTCATCTTCTGGCCCATAGAGGGTAATGTTGGCTTGAGAGTTTGCTAGTTGGTGGGCATTTGAAACAGTCTGGGAGATTTCTACTTCTGAAAATACCAGACTAGCCAAGACTTTTAGATCCTCCCAGCTTGGCTTGTGAACAGTGAAGAGTTTGGGTAGTTTCTACCACCAGTTGAGGCTGGGTAGAGAAATGATCCTTTAATTTGGCTACGTTGGCTACCTCTGATGTTCCCCATGCCTGATGTAAATATAGCCAAATCATGGCTGGAGCCCCCTCTGCCCCAGCAGAAGGAATTACCCTGGTTACAGGGATTAAGGGGTACAGTCCAGTTGGCCTGGGACTGGGGTTTTCAGAACTTGGAGCTGATGGGTGAGGTGGTGGGGAACTGGAAGATTGGACAGGAGCTGAGGACTGGGCAACTGGCACTGTTGAGGGACTGCAGTTTTTAGCAGGGGACTGAGATTTTAACAAAGGCTCAGAAGGGGTACATGGGAGGGAATTGAACTGGAAGCCATAGGAGGCCTTCCTGAAAACCATACAGTAAGATACTTCCTCAAACTTTCCAGTCTTGTCTAGTGACATTATCCAGACATTTAGCAAACTTATATCAAAAGACCCTCTTGGTGACCATTTTGTCAGACTGGCAATATCATATTTTGGCCATATTACAGTACAGTTTTTAATCTTTTTTTCTTAGACCTTCCCTTTTCTAGTTTTGACCAGTTTGTAACATATATTCCAGGGGTTCAATGGGTTCTCCATTTCCTGGAGAGGACTGCCTAGCTCCCATTTTAGATACTCGTTAATTACAGAGTAGCTTTTTTTTTTTTTACACAGGCAGAACAGGTAAACAGAGGACCCAATTCTGGTTGTATTCAGAGGGTCCAGGAGAGATCCTAGGGCATCCCCTAAAACAGACCTACTCACCCAGTTAGGTGGATCCACAATCAGACAGATGGCTGAGACTGGTGGTCCTGACAAGAATGGTTCAGGCTGACAGAAGCCTGATGATCCCTGGGTGTCTCTATTATCCAATCAGCCCAAGTTTTCTCAGGTCTGCTCATGAGCAGACATGTGCTGGCAATCTGAGGGTCTAGCTGATCTGATGATGAAGGCCAGGAACCAGCAGTATCTGATCCAGTGTCACAGGTTGTGCCAGTTCAGTCAAGTCCTTGTTCAGGTACCAGGAAAGCTGGTGCACCCTGGTGCTGGGGCACAGGCTTCAGCCGAGAGGCTTCTGAAAAAGGATGCAATACCAAAGGCCAACGCTTAAATCATTTTATTGTGCTGTGCAGCAAGGCACAAAGCTTTGTGGGTACTGTTGCAATTTGGGACAAAAGAGTTACAAACAGCTGCAGGTTCTATACACAGCAGGATGTGGAAACATTCAGTTAGGGCATCATGGACCTATCATAAGTCAAGTGAGGAATGATAACCATAATTGGGGCTAGCTGCAGATGGGTTGTTACTGATTTATTGACCTTTATACTGCACATATGTGAGGGACTTTCAAGCTGGCATACATGCCAGCTGCCTGTGGCTTATTTTCATAGCCTGTTGCAGGCTCCACAATTTATACAATCATCTTCAAGAAACAGGGCTCCTGGAGAACAGCTCTACTGTCTCAGATATTTCCCTTTAGCCACTCAAACCATAAACTGAAAAGGGATTTCTATAAAATCTGTAAGAATAACTCCCAGGATAACCTCTTGATTCTGTTTGAAATCTCTTAGTCACTGACACTTTATTTTGTCTCATTTCTCTCTTCCCCCTTTTAGTAGAAAAGGTTTTCTCAATCCCCTGATGCTGAGTCCCAGCTCATTCTAGGATTTCTGTCCCATGTTGCCAGGCAGGTTTACACTCCTGGGAGTCATGTCCCATGTAGAGAGAGGGAGGGCAGTGAGTTCACTTGCCACATTGGCTGAGAGAGATAAGCCTCATCTGAGCAACAAATGAGGTTCCCTGGGGTTAATCTTAGGCCTAATTTTAAGGAGGTTTAGCCTATCCTTTCTGAGAATAAGTTCCATAGGAACGAAGCCCAAGATTGAGGGCTCAGTCTATTGATTTGGTTGTCCCCACTGCTTGGGGGAATATCAGGAATTCTCCAAATGTGGAAGTTGAATTTTCCTCCTTTTGTACTGAGAAGTTCTTGAACGCTTGATAGAATTCACAAATGAAACCATCTGTTTCTGGACTTTTCTTTCTTGAGAGTTTTTTGATGGCTGATTCAATCTCTTTACTTGTGATTGGTTTGTTGAAGTCTGTTATTTCTTCTTAAGTCAGTGAAGGTTGTTCGTGCTTTTCTAGAAAGTTGTCCATCTCATATAACTTGTCTAGTTTGTTGACATATAGTTGATTATAGTATCCTCTCATTATCTCCTTTATTTCTTCAGGGTTGTAGTTATGTTCCCCCCTCCCATTTCTGATCTTATTTATTTGCATTCTCTCCTTTTTGTTTCTTTGCTTAGCTAAGGGTTCATTGATTTATTTATTTTCTGAAACAACCAACTTTTCTTTTGTTGAGTCTCTTTATTGTTTTCAAGTTCTTAATTTCATTTATTTCCATTCTAACCTTTGTTATTTTTTTCTGTTTGTATGCTTTGTGGTTAGTTTGCTGTTCTTTCTCTAGTTCCTACAAGTGAGGAGTTTGTTCCTTGATTTTTTTAATTCCTTGATTTTTGCACTTTCTTCTTTTTTAATACAGGCATTTATGGCAATAAATTTCCCTCAGAGCACTGCATTTGCTGCATTACATTAATTTTGATATGTTATGTTTTCATTTTCATTTGCTTTGAGATATTTACTGATTTCTTTTGCATTTTTTTCCTTGACCCACTGTTTTTTTTAGGCTTGTGTGGTTTAGCCTCCAAATATTTGTGAATTTCCAGTCCCCTGCCTGTTATTGATTTCCAACTTTTTCCATTATGATCTGAGATAGTGTTTTGTATAATTTCAATCTTTTTCAATTTATTGAAACCATCTCTGTACCAACTAATGGTCTCTCCTGGAGAATGATCCATGAACCCTTGAGAAAAATGTATATCGTGCTATTGTGGGATGCAATGTTCTGTAAATGTTTGTTAAGTCTAGTTCATTTATCATATTATTCAATCTCTGTTTCCTTATTGATCCTCTGTCTGGATGTTGTAACCATTGATGGGAGAAGTGTATTGAAGTCTTCATTATCTTAGAGGTCTCTACTTCTCCCTTCAGTGTTGTTAGTGTTTGCTGCATGTATTTTGGGGCACTCTGGCAAGGTGCATAAATATTTATGATTGTTATTCCTTCTTGATGAATTGTCCCTTTTATTCATGCATTGTGTCCTTCTTTGTCTTTTTAAATTGTTTTACATTTGAAGCCTAATTTGTCTGATTTTAATATAGCTACCCCTACTCTTGTCTGGCTGTTGTTTGAATGAAATATCTTTTTACAGGCTTTCACTTTCAACCTGTTTAACCAATGAAATAGAGTGTTCAGATGTGGACTCTCTCATCTATGGACAATTGATGTTTGATAAGGCAGTAAAACCAACTCAACTGGGACAGAGCATCCTCTTCAATAAATGGTGTTTGGTATCTAGATATCCATCTCCAAAAGAATGAAAGAGGACCTCTCTCTCTCACATGTTATACAAAAATTAACTTAAAATGGATTGAAGACTTAAACATTAGCACTAAGAACATAACACTTTTAGAAGAAAATGCAGGGAAATAGCTTAAAGATCTTGTGATAGGAGGTGGTTCCTTGACCTTAAACTCAAAGCACAAGGAATGAAAGGAGAAATAGACTAATGGAATCTCCTCAAAATTAAACACTTTTGTGCATCAAATGGCTTTGTCAGAAAATTAAAAAGACAGCATATGCAATGGTGGACAATATTTGGAAACCACAAATAAGGTAAGGGCTTAACAGCCATAATATATAAAGAGATACTATAACTTAACAACCAAAAGACAAACAATCCAGTTTAAAAATGGGCAAAAGACACATATAGACACTATTCCAAATTAAAAATACAAATGTCTCAAAAACATATGAAAAGATGCTCAACCTCACTGACTTTTAGGGAAATGCAAATCAAGGCAACAATGAGATATGGTTTCATACTTACTACAATGGCTATTCTGCCTGCCTTCCAGTTTGGTGGTCCCTCAAGAAGCTAAGTATAGACTTGCCATATGATCCAGCAAACCCACTACTAGGTATATATTCAGAGGAAGTGAAGAAACAGCAATGTTTATAGTGGCATTATTTATGACTGCCAAGAGATAGACAAGTGGCTGAGCAAGCTGTGGTATATACATATGATAGAATATTACACAACTGCAAGAGAGAATTCAGTCATGAAGCATGTAACAATGTTGATGAACCTTAAGGACATTATGCTGAGTGAAATTACCCAGAAACAAAAAGACAAATGCTGTATGGTCTCAGTAATATGAATTAACATTAATGAATGAAATTTGAGAATTGAAGTTAAGAACACAGGTTACCAGGAGATACAAATAAGGTAGAGATTGGACATTTGTTCTGCAGGAATACAATTTGTGCAACAGGACTCATTGTAAAAATTCAGAAATAGATAGAACAATACAACCTGATTGTAGCACAATAAGTAAAATATGAAACCTGAAAGAAAGATAGAGGATTAAGACTGAAATGGTATAATTTAGGAATGCCTAGAGCATTCTAGGCAATGATGGTGATTAAATGTACAAATAAAAATGTTTTTGCATGAAGGACAACAAATGAATGTCAACATTGCCAAGTGTTAAAAATGAATGGTGTAGGATGAGCCATAGTGGCTCAGCTGGCAGGGTTCTTGCCTGCCATGCCAGAGATGCAGGTTCGATTCCTAGTACCTGCCCATACACACACACACACAAAATGGTGTACAGGAAAAAGTACAATCAATGCAACCTAGAGTCTATAGTCAACAGTAAACATTGTAATATTCTTCCACTGAATGTAACAAAGATATTATGCCAAAACTGAATATCAATTAGGGGTGATGGAGTGTGGGGGAGCGGTATAGATTCTTTGTGGAAGAAAAGGAAATGTCTTCATATAGATTATGGTGCAAAATCATGTCTGTTTACTTAGATTGGATTGTCTGATGTGCAAATAAAACTGTATAAAATGAACAGTGAGAAACAAGTACTGGAGAACATGCGGAGAAAGAGATATAACTATCATTGTAGGTAGGGAAACTGAGAGGTGTATCCCCTTGGAAGGCAGTGCGGTGGGTCCACAGGAGGCTAGGTATGGGTTGCCATATGATCCTGAAATGCTGTTGCTCAGTATATTTCCAGAGGAATTCAGTGTGGGGATATGAGTAGACATTTGCCCACTGGTGTTATGGCACATTGTTCACGATTCACAATGGATGGAGGTGTCCTAAGGGTACAATGACTGAGGAGTAGAAGGGGGAACTATGGTGTATACATACAGCAAACTGCTAAGTGGACACAAGAAGGAATGCAGCTGTGAGGCATGCAGTGATGTGAGTCAACCTTAAGGACTGTAAGTTGAATGAAGTATCAGAAGCAAAAACACAAATATTATCATGCCTCAATCATATGGACTAACTATAATATAAAAACTTGGTGCACTGAAGCTGAGATCATGGTTTATGAGATTGGGGCTTATTGTAAAGAGTCCTAGATTGTAAGCTTCTAGAGCAGTCACATATATTCAGGGATAACAACTGTTATTTCCAAAATTCTGAGATACTGAATCCTTGGGTATTTATGTGAATCCTGAGACTCAAAGTTAGAGCTCAGAAGATGTGAAGTCAGCAGTACCCCATACAGGAACTATTTAAAAAGTTGAAAAACAGATCAGACTTCAATTAGAGATATGAAGGAAGCTAATCTGCATAGGACTGGGGCAGTTCAGAATACAGGGTAAAGTATGATATTCTACGTATTTTAAAACTTCAATTTCTGTGTAAGACCAAAGGGAGAGATGTTTATTTGATGCAAAATTCATACTTAGGGTAGTGCACTACCTAACTTAACTTGTATGGTCAATTTAGTTGAACACTATAAGTAAATGGAATATTGAATATGGCATGAAATTTTGTTGGTTTGTCCAGGTTGGTGTGATGCACTGTTATATCCCAGAATATTTTCACCAGTGAATAAAGAAGTATTTGCAAAACCCCCTTGGGGTTCTGAGGAGAAAAGAAGAAATATTCAATTTCCACATTTGGAGAATTCCTGATATTTTCACAAGTAGTGGGGACAAACAAATCAATTGGCTGAGCCCTCAATCTTGGAATTCACCCCTCTGAAACTTATTCCTGCCAAGGATAGGATAAGCCTACTTATAATTATGCCTGAGTCACCCCCAGAGAACCTTTTTGTTGCTCAAATGTGACCTCACTCTAAGGTAACTCCTCAAGTAAACTCATTGCCCCTCCCCCCATGGGATATGACTTCCAGGGTCTAAATCTCCCTTGCAACACTGGACATGATTCCCAGGGATGAGAATGACTCTTGCAACATGCGGGTGAAAAAGCCTTCTTGACCAAAAGCAGGAGAGTAAATGAAACAAAATTAAGTTTCAGTGGCTGAGAAATTTCAAATAGAATTTATACATCATTCTGGAGGATATTCTTATGCAGTATATAGATATCCTTTTTCAAGTTTTGGTATATCAGAGTAGCTAGAGGAAAATACCTGAAATTGTTGGACTGTCATCCAATAACCTTGATTCTTGGAGATCATTGAATAACTATAGAGCTCATAAGGTGTGACCATGTGATTGTGAAAACCTTGGGGCTGTAACTTTTTACAGAGTATGGACAGATAAGTAAAAAAAAAAACAGAACAAAAAAGAAATAAATAATAGGAAGCAGGGAATATGGTTGGTTTGGGGTGTTCTTTTTCACCCTTATTTTTCTTTTATTCTTTTTTTTTTGGAGTAAAGAAAATTTTCAAAAATTGATTGTGATGATGAATGCACAGCTATATGATGATACTGTAAAACACTGACTGTACAATTTGAATGATTATATGGTGTGTGAATATATAGCAATAAAATTGCATTTAAAAATTGTCCATTGGTCATAAATATGCAGGTCTGTTTTCTGAACTCTTAATTTGGTCTCACTGACCAATATCTCAAAGCCAGTGTCTTGCTCTTCTGACCACTGTGCTTAGCAATATGCTTTATATTCAGGCACTGTGAGCCCTCCACCTTCATTCTTCTCCTTCTTCTTGCTCTTTTGACTGTTCAGGGCCACTTATCCTTCTAAATAAACTTGGTAATCTGCTTTCCCATTTCTGCAAAGTATGTTGTTGTAGTTTTGATTGGGATTGACTTGAATCTATAAGTCAATTTGGGAAGAATTGACATCTTAATGATGGTCAGTCTTCTGATCCATCAGCATGGAATGTCTTTCCATATATTTAGGTATTTTATATCTCTTAGCAATATTTTGCATTTTTCTGTGTATAGGCCCCTTACATGCTTTGTTAAATTTATTCTCAGATATTTGATTCTTTTAGTTTCTAGAGTAAATGGAATTTTTTCCTCCTCAGATTGCTCCTTACTAGAATAGGAACACTACTGGTTTTTGCATATTGATCTTGTATTCCATGCTTTGCTGTACTCATTCATTAGTTTTAGTAGCTTTCTTGTGGAATTTTTGGGATGGTCTATATAGGATCATGTTATCTACAAAATATGAAAGTTTTAATTCTTCCTTTCTAGTATGGATGCATTTTATTTCTTTTTCTTGCCTCACAGCTCTAACTAGAACTTCTAGCACAAGGTTAAATAACAGCAGTGAGAGTGATTGTGCTGTTATTTTTTCCAGATGTTAGAGGGAAATGTTTTGGTTTTTCTCCATTGTGTACAAAGTTAGCTCTGCATTTTTCATATATACACTCAATCATGTGTAGGAAGTTTCCTTCTATTCTTATCTTTAAAAGTGCTTTTATCTAGAGAGGATGCTGGATTTTGCCAGAGTCATTTTCTGCATCAATGGAGATGATCATGTGTTTTTTCCCTTTCATTTTGCTAATTTGGTGTATTACATTAATTGATTTTCTTATGTTGAAACATGCTTGCATACCTGGGATACAACCCTCTTTATCACAGTGCATAATGCTTTTGGATTTGATTTTTAACTATTTAGTAGAGGATTTTTGTAACTGTATTCATAAGAGAAATTAGTTTGTAATTTCCTTTTCTTGTAGTATCTTTATTTTCTTTGCTTTTAGGATGATTTGGGCATGATGGAATGGTTAGACAATGTTCCCTTCTCTTCCTTATTTTTTTTGGAAGAGATTGAGCATGATATATATTAATTATTCTTGGAGTGATTTGTAGAAAAATTCATGTGTGCACCTGTCTGCTTCTGGGCCTTTCTTCTGTTTTTTTAACTTTTTTTATTGTATAGTATAATATATATACAAAGCAAAGAAATAAAAGAGCAATAGTTTTCAAAGCACTCTTCAAAAAGTGGTTACAGGATAGATCCCAGAGTTTGTCATGGGCTACCCTACCATACAATCATCTCACATTTTTCCTTCTAACTGCTCCAAAATATAGGAGGCTAGAAGGCTTAAATACTTTTTATCATCACAATCAAATTTTTTCCTTCTTTTGTGAACAATAACATATATACAAAAAGCTATAAATTTCCATGTACAGCACCATAATTAGTTGTAAAACATATTTCAGACTTTGACATGGGTTACAGTTTCACAATTTTAGGTTTTTACTTCTATCTGCTCTAAAACACTGGAGACTAAAACAGATATTATTTTAATGATTCAGAATTCATGTTCATTTAAGTCTTATCTTCTATGTATAATTCCACCATCACCTTTGATCTTTCCATACCTCTCATTAAGACATAGGTTTGGGTTATGGCAGTTCTAAATTTTTGATGTTGGCAGGGTCTGTCATTAATATGGGGTAGGGATGTGGAAATATCTGATGTTCTGGAAAGACTGGGCTAGATTTCAGGAGTTATCTGGACCAGGGACCCATCTGGAGGTTCTAGGTTTCTGGCAAATTACTCTAGTGCCTGGAACCCTTGTGGAATCTTATAACTTGCTGGGCCTTTCTTTGATGAGAGGTTTTAAATGACTGATCTGATGTCTTTTAATTGGTCTGTTGCATTTTCTATTTCTTCCAGAGTCATTATACATGGTTCATGTGTTTCTAGGAATCTGTCCATTTTATCAAGATTCTCTAATTTGTTGGCATACAGTTGTGCATAGTATCCTCTTATGATCCTTCTAATTTCTGTGGGGCATTTCTAATGACCTGCCTCTTATTTCTTTTTTTTAAAATTTTTATTGATAAAACAACATACAAGCACATACATTCTTAACATACAAACATTCCATACATGGTGTAAAATCAATGGCTCACAATATCATCACATAGTTGTATATTCATCACCATAATCATTTTGTAGAACATTTTCATCACTCCAGAAAAATAAATAAAAAGAGAAAAGAAAAAGTTCATACATACCATACCCCTTACCCCCCATTAACCACTAGTATTTCCATCTACCCAATATACATGTATTTTTTAATTTTAACATTTGTTCCCACTATTATTTATTTATTTTTAATCCATATGTTTTCATCATCTGTTCATACCATAGATAAAAGAAGCATCGACACAAGGTTTTTACAATCACACAGTCACATTGTGAAAGCTGTATCATTATACAATCATCTTCAAGAAACATGGCTACTGGAACACAGCTCTACAGTTTCAGGAACTTCCCTCTAGCCTAATACACCTTAAAATAAAAAGGGGATATCTATATAATGCCTAAGAATAACCTCCAGGATAATCTCTTCACTCTGTTTGAATTCCCTCAGCCACTGACACTTTATTTTGTCTCATTTCTCTCTTCCCCCTTTCAGTTGAGAAGGTTTTCTCAATCCCTTGATGCTGAGTCTCAGCTCATTCTAGGATTTTTACCAATCCCTTGATGCTAAGTTCCAACTCATTCTAGGATTTCTGCCCCATGTTGCCAGGGAGGTCCACACCCCTGGGAGTCATGTCCCATGTAGAGAGGGAGAGGATAGTGAGTTTGCTTGCCATGTTAGCTGAGAGGTAGGCCACATCTGAGCAACAAAAGAGGTTCTCTGAGGGTGACTCTTAGGCCTAATTTTAAGTACTGCCTCTCATTTCTGAATTCATTTATTTGCATTTTCTCTTCTTTTTGCTTTGTCAGTATAGCTAAGGGTGTGCCAATTTCATTAATCTTTTCAAGAATTAGCTGATGCTATAGATTATTGTGTTGTTCCCAAGAGGGATGCTCTTCACCTCTCCTGTGGTCTGCCTCCTCCTCCTCTGCCCCCTCACCCCAAACCTCCTAGCTCCCTTTAATTTAAGATACTGTATGGTTAAGATGATGGCTTCTGGAGCTAGTGTCCAAATCCTTCACTCATCATGTCAACATGGGCAAAGCACTCAACTTTCCTTTGTGTGTAAATACACAGAGAATGTCTATATCCACCTCATTTCATGGCTTTGAGATTTAAAAGCATTACTACTGCATTCAGAAAAGTACTTGGCACACAGTGATGTCTGTTTTAGTCTCTTTCATCTATAAATGTCTCTGGTGGTTAAATGTCACAAAAGGGTCACAGGCTAATAGCTCCACTTCAGATCTGTTCTAAAGGGGAGCATTCTCAGTGGATGGGGGGACTTGGATTGAAAAGGTTCTGGCCAAGGAAAGATGTAGAGGTTAGTTCTTTGTGATTTTGTAAAGGCAGAATATAACTGTTTCTGTAAATAGTTGGTTAGCTATCCACAGAAATACCTGGCAGGCATGTAATTCTAAATTCTTAGAATTGTTATCATTGATTTCTCAAGTGATGAAATCAATAATGTCTGTTAGTAACTAGTTTTTATTACATATCTTCTGTGCTTTGAAATATGCTATGTTTTCCAATAAAGGAGTTTTCAGGTAAGAGTTATACCCTTTGGTAAGTTGGGACAGTGATATAAATATTTAAATAATGTGCAGGAGTATCAGTCAATGTCCAGTCAGATGACAGAAACCAGACAAATTATTATTTTAAAAAATTAGTAATAATTTTTTAATAGAGAAGTTTTAGTTTTGCAGAAAATACAGAGCCCCCTCCCCACTTATCAATGGTTTGCATTAGTGTGATAATTGTGTTACAATTGAAAAAAAGTTATTATAATTATACTGTTAACCATGGACCATAGGTTACATTAGCGTTCACTGTTTGTGTGGTATAGTCCTAAGAGTTTCTTTTTAAATTTTATTTTAATAACATATATGTAACCCCAAAATATCCCCTTTTAACCAAATTAAAATATACAATTCAGGGTGGTAATTACATGCATAATGTTGAGCTACCATAACCATCCATTACCAAAATTATTTCATCACTACAGATGGAAATTATGTATCAGTTCATCATTAGTTCCCTATTCTGTACTGCCACCCTGTCCCCTGGTAACTGTATTTGTTTCCATGAATTTGCTTATTCTAATTATTTTAAATCATTCAGATCATATGATATTTGTACTGTTATGTCTGGCTTATTTCACTCAAAATGATGTTTTCAATGTTTATCTGTGTTGTCACAGGTATTAAAACTTCACCACTTTTCATGACAAGACAATATTGCATTGTAAATAAGTACCACATTTTGTTTATCTATTTGTCTGTTAACAGACATTTGGTTGCTACCATCTTTTGGCAATTGCACATAATGCTGCTATGAACACTGGTGTGGGAAAATCTGTTTGAGTCCCTGCTTTCACTTCTTTTAATATGCACCTAGAAAGGGGATTGCCAGGTCATATGGTAAACCTATCCTTAATTTTCTGAAGAACTACCAAAGAGTTTTCCATAGTGCTACACCATTTTACATTCTTACAACAAAGAATGACTGTTCCTGTCTCCCTATCCTCTCCAACACTTGTTTGTCCATTTTTTTAATAGTAGTCATTCTAGTGGGGATGAAATTTTATCTCATAAGGGTTTTGAATTGCATTTCCCTAATGGACATCTTTTCATCTACTTTTGGACCTTTTGTATATCTTTGGAGAATTGTCCTTTCAAATCTTTTGCCCATTTTTAAAATTAAGTTGTCTTTTTTTTTTAACTTTCATGATGCAGTCCTTTGATGCACAAGAGTTTTTAATTTCTATGAAATCTTATTTACCTATTTTACATTTATTGGATATGCTTTTGGTGAAAGTCTAGGAAACCATGACCTGACACAATGTCCTGAAGATGCTTCCCTGAGTTTTCCCTGGTTCTTATATTTAGGTCTATGACCCATTTGAGGTAACTTTTGCATATGATGTGATGTAAAGGTACTCCTTCATTCTTTAGCTTATGGATATCTAGTTTTCTCAGCACTATTTGTTGAAGAGACTATTCTATCCCAATTGAGCAGACTTGGTACCCTTGTCAAATATCAATTGACCATAGAAGTGATGTTCTATTTCTGAATTCTCGATTTGATTCCCTGAAGACCAGTTACAGAGGGAATATCACGTAAGAAGTTGTTTATTAGGAATTGACCATCAGAAAGAGAAAAAATAACGATGTTTCATGAAGGTACCAACATCAAAAAGCTGCTAGGTTGAATTTACAAAAATTTATAAGTTTGAAAGAGGGGCCCATGGAGTTGAAATTCTGCCTCTGAGAAGGGAGTGTCAAGTGGATGCTGGTATTGGAGGGTGGTGAACAGCTACTTCTGCAAATGTTGGAAACTAGAGTCAGTTGTTCCTTCTAAGATAAGCCTTTGCTGCTCAGGTGAAGATGTGTTACTAGGGTGGTTTCTTAGTTTTGTAGGGCAGATATAACAAAATACCATAAATCAGATGACTTAAAACAATGGAACTGTATTGTCTCATAATTCTGGAGATTAGGAGTTATAAACCAAGGTGTTGGCAGGACCACTGTCCCTCTCATGTTTTGGGAAAAATCTGCTCTGTACCTGTCTCCTGGCTTCTGGTGGCTTCAGGGATTCCTTGTCTTGTAGATGTATCTGCCTCTGGCCTCACATGAACATCTTCTCTCTTTTACTCTGTGTGTCCTCTCCCCTTTTTGTAAGACCAACAGTCACACTGCATTAGGGGCCACTCTTACCCAGTTTGTCCTCCTCTTAACTAAACACATCCTCAAAGATTTTCCAAATAAAATCACATTCATGGGACCAGGGGTTAGGTCTTGAACATATCTTTTTGGAGGATACAACTCATCCCATGATAGGTGAACTTGAGAGATAAAGGAAGAAAATTGGGTGGAGAAATCAGTTCTCTCTCCTCTAACCATGCAGACTGACCCTAGTGCCTCCACCTGTCAGAAAAGGAATATAAATAAGTGATAATGAGAATCTAGTGGTGCATATTATGATACAATTAGGTGAATTTTCAGGAGCTGGGGATTGAGGATGCAGGGATCCTAGGAGAATTTTGACACCTCTCTAGTTAGTCAAGGAAGGCTCCATGTAGTAGATGGTACCTAAGTTACAAAAAGGAAGATTGTTAAATCTCAATGTGCTCAATAAGACCATGATTCTTACTTTCTTGCTGTTTGTTTCACACATTCTGAAGTAAACAAATGTATTTAGGGGTGAAATTAGAGGACCAAAAAGGAATTTACATGGCTCACCAACAGGGATGACTATTGTCAACTTCATTCAATGTGCTTGATAGTTAACATGTTCTCCAGACGTCCAAGTGAGATGAATGTGAAATGCCCACCTGAGCCATGCTTCATTCTTATATATATAAAATATCACCATTGACACACTGTCATAAAACTAGCAATCAGCAAGACACTATGCACTCTTAGTTAAAAACATCTCTACTCCCAGCAGGAGAAAAAGTGAAAATATGTGGCAAAGAATAAAGTAATCAGCAAGGATGTGAAGGGCACTCTCAAGAGGCTATCTGGAAAGAATGGACAGTGAGGGACTCGAAAGACACAAGATAAGCTTTTGTCCAGTTCAGATTTGCATAGCACTTATGGTATTTCATGCATGACTGACTCCCACAGTCGACACTAATGCAAAGGGTCAGTAGTGTGATTTACCCAAACAACACACCAATCAAAACAAATTTCCAAGGGCTTTTTAAATATGAGAGCATGAAATTTTTGAATAGGTGTATTTAAAATTTTACACTGTTCTATAAGAAAAGAAAAATCTAAAACATGATGTCTAATTAAAGAGGAGCCAAAAATATTGAATTTTTACAGGAAGAAACATAAGGTTTTATACTGATCCCATAGAAATTTTCCACCTATTACATAGAATGCAAAATGTAGAGTTTTCACATCAACTGGGAAAGGAGAATCCATGAGAACTTTGTTTTGGATCAATGCTTCATTTATATGAACTTGATCATTTTTTGTTTTAAATTTTACCCTCCAGACATAAAGAAGAAATAGCCCTTAATCATGAGCTTTTATGAAATTTATGGTTAGACATTTTAAGATACATAGAATTAGAAGTTCTGCCTGTTCTTAGATGTAAGTAGGACATGGGAAGCACATTGAGCAACATCTATATACCTGCCAATATTTTTGGCTCCTCTTTAATTAGACATCATGTTTTAGATTTTTCTTTTCTTATAGAACAGTGTAAAATTTTAAATACACCTATTCAAAAATTTCATGCTCTCATATTTAAAAAGCCCTTGGAAATTTGTTTTGATTGGTGTGTTGTTTGGGTAAATCACACTACTGACCCTTTGCATTAGTGTCGACTGTGGGAGTCAGTCATGCATGAAATACCATAAGTGCTATGCAAATCTGAACTGGACAAAAGCTTATCTTGTGTCTTTCGAGTCCCTCACTGTCCATTCTTTCCAGATAGCCTCTTGAGAGTGCCCTTCACATCCTTGTTCAACAAGGTGCTGTAGTGAAGGTTGAAGTAGGTGTCACCATACCATAGAAAAGAGTCAGGAATTTCCCTCCCCTCTGAGAAAAATGGCTGTGATGTGGACTGTGGTGACACTGCAATAGAGGAAGGCAACTAGCAGGCAGGAATGACAAGTACAGGACTTACTTCTCCCCTTCGTACACTGGATGTCAATACTGCCTGGGCAATGGAACCATAGGAAATGAGGATGAGCGAAGGAAAAATGGGTATCAGGTGGGTGGAGGTGTAACTGAGAAATTAGGATTTAAGGGATGATTTTAATTACTGAATCATTATATAAATGTTCCTTTTGCTTTGGGGATTTTGGAGTAAGGAAAGCACCTGGAAGCCCTGAACTATAATTAAGCTGTTTTGGACATGTGGAGGGATTGTAAGAGGCTCTTATCTTTTATCTGATGTCTGAGTGTCTATGAGAACTGTAACCCCGTTATCTGGTTAGTCTCTTATAAACCTAAACGCTAAGGAAAATGACCATTAACTAGCGTTAATCCTTTATGTTTGTAAATTATATCCACTGGGCTCTGCTATTGAAAGATAGACTTCTTATGTTAACCTATGGGAACAATGTTTACTTTTAGGCTCTACTAGGCTCTGCCATAGCTCCTGTCAACTTATTTTAATTTATGTTAACACTGTTTTCTTTTCTACTTTGAACTACTATTAACACCATTGTCTTAACTGCTTTAAATTTACTATCTGAAATGACCACCTCTCCCCTTGTTAGAATCCTTAAAAACCTCGAATCCCCTCTGTTCAGTAAGACTTGGTTTGGGCCATTAGGCTGTCTGCACTCCTACTATACATCTAGTAATAAACTCTTTCTCTCTTTGAAACCCTGGTGTCTCAGGAATTAGTTATTGAGTGCATCGGGCAGAAGAATCCATGGCCTTTGTCAGGTAACAGAGGGATATAGAAAGACATAAGGCTAGAGAATAAAGTGGTAAACAGGAGTCTTATTTAGGAATATAGATATTGCCTTAAAAGATTATGGGCTCAACAGGCATTAATAGATTCAAATGTGAGAGAGATATGATTGAATTGTGGCTTTAGAAAGAGAAACAGATGAGAATTGTTAATGAGGAAAATATGGAAGTGTGTAGTAGTTATTTTTAAAAAATAATGAGTTGAAACCCTTGATTTTGTTCATTTTATTGTCACTATCTAGGAGTAGCCTCTGCTGAAGTGATTAATGTAAGGAAGAAGGGACACAGGAAATAGTGTAAATGTCACTGTCTTTTCTATGCATGTCCCAAAGGCTAATGACCCTCTAAAATAAAACAGTCCAGTTAATCAACTGTATGGTAACAATGTGTCTTAGTACATGTTGAAACTATATTGTCCACAGGCAGATATTCTATGGGGGTCACATAGAAACTTTAAAAGTATATATTACTTGATTATATATGTATATATAATATATATGTATATATTACATGAGGAAGATCTTGGCTTTCTTTTGTCTCTCCTTTATGTTGAATTGAAGTGTTTGTTTACTTGGTTAGAGGCGCACCTTGAGAAACTGATGTCAGTATTAATTTGACTAAAGCATCACTTAAAAAAATATTTATATTAAGAAATCTTCACAAACATACAGTCCATCCATAATATACAATCAGTGGCTCACAATATCACCAAATAATTGTGTATTCATCACCATGATCATTTTTAGAACATATGCATCACTTCAGAAAAAGAAATAAAGAGAAAAAGAAAAAAACTCCTACATCGCATAACCCTGACCCCTCCATTTCATTGACCACTAGGATTTCAAACTACTCAATTATTTTACCCCTTATCCCCTCCATTATTTATTTATATCTATGCTTATTTTTTTTAGAGCATCACTCTTAATTCCAAATAAGTTGACTGTGACATATTATGGTTTTCCTCTTAGTTGGCAACAGATAATATCCTCATTCAAGAACCTCTAAGGATTCTGACTACAAAGCACAGACTATAATTTTTCAAAAGCCTTCTTGACAAAAATGATATTTTTGAGAGTACCTGAAGAGCACATATTCCATCCATTCCTCCTCATCAGTGTTTCCCACACATTTCCACAAGTTATTCATAAAAGCAGAGGAAAGTGAACATAGGGAATCCCACCATGTAGAGGAGATTTCTAATATCATGTAAAATATTTGAAGTCATATCTATATTTTTCTCTCTTCATATCAGTTTTGTATGTAAGCAGGTTTTAATCTACCTATCAGATAGATTATTTAAACATTTTCCCCTAAAACATTGAATAATAATGATAGGTCTCAGAAATCCATCATGTTCATCTCACAGCTTTATATAATACAGACATTGAATATTTGGGGGAACCTAAAATTCCAGCTTTCAGCTGCCTTACAAAGCACCCCAAAACTTAGCAGCCTAAAATAACATTTTATTATATCTCACCATTTTGTGCATTAAGAATTTAGCCAGGGATCAGTTGGGTATTCTGTTCCATGGCTTTGCCTATTGAGGGCACTTGGCATTAAAAAGGCGAGGGGCTGGTCAGGAAGGTCTACGATAACTCCACTCGTGTGTGGCAGGGCAGGCTGGAAGTCTGGCTTGGTTGGGACTGTGGATGATAGCACCCACATGTGGACTCTCCTGAATGGCTGTTTTAAGTTAGTTCGGCTCAAACCTAATAACTCAAGGATCCAAGAGTGTTCTAAACTGGAAGCTGCTAGATTTATTATGACTTTGCCTTGGAAGAACTAGCATGTCCTTTTCACTGCATCCTAATGGTCAAGCAAGTCACTAAGGCCAGCCCTGATGTAAGGGGAGGAGAATTCACCTCCATGTCTTACAACAAGGAGTGGAAAAGAGCCTCAGGCCATCTTTAATTTAATCCACCTGTTCTTAGAAATGTAGTCCTCAATACTCTCAAGTGATTCCTAGAATTAGGCCCTGTCATTACATAGTTAGATGTATTGATTGACTTTCTGTGGATCAAGTTACATTGCTTTTATTGCCTTTTGGCTTATTCCTATAAAAAAGCTATGAGAAAAAGCTCTTTTACATCTTTTTGTATACTCAGTAATATGATTCTAAAGGTTTTTCACTATTAAACAATGATTGCTGTTTTGTGTTCCATAGGAAAAATTCTTCTGTGGTGTTCATACCAGGAATAGTAATTCTTCTTTCAAATTTCTTAAAATAAATCCTATAACTCAATTATGCTTATTCACTTTGGGCTTGACAAAAGAAAACCTTCCTTTCTTTTCCTTTTTTCATAATTTGCATACACTTATTATTCTTTTATCTTCTGTCTTTGGCTATGGTAATGTTTGGTATAAACATCAGGGAGATAAAACAAATTAAATGTAGATGAATTTAGGAAATGGGAAAAAAGGAAACAGAAGATGCTAGTATCATGTCTCCATCCTTCTAAAGGAAATAACTAGCAGACACTTTAGTGTTATTCACAGTTCCTTCATTTACTAGTTGAATGACCTTAGACAAGTTATTTTAACCTCTCTAATGATCCAATTTTTTATATGAAAAGGAGGAATCAAGAAAGTGATTAGATTGTAGGGTTATTTGAGGGTTGAAGGGGGTGCACTGAGTCTAGTGTTCAGTTCTGGCAAAACCTCGATGAATGTTAGCTATCACAGTTACCTTAGTTTGTGACTTAAAATTTTGTTGTCCTTAATCCTGGCTTTCTTTATATTTTATTTTCTGAACTGGAATTCACTTTTTTGATATAAAAGTTCACGTCACTTTCATTTGTAGATGAGGAACCTAATACAGCATCTTGCTCATTCTTGTTCATTAACTACTATCTATGGCAGATATGCTTGTACAACTTCAATAATGGGAAATTTTCTATTAATGAAACTTGAAATACAGAGAAAAAATCTTCTAAAGTCATAGCTAGATGAAGCAATCCACTTTATATCTGGAATTTTGAGAATCATATAAATTTCATGGAGATTTAAATATATGGAGAGGAATATAAAATTCATTATAAATAATATATGTTTGAATTTCATATGCTGTTTAGTTGGGAGCAATAGGAATGGAAAGAAAGAAGGTTGGAAAGAGAGTGATGGGAGAAAAATAGAAGCAAGAGGATGAGAAGGTGGAAGAATTAGAAATTAATGAATTCAACAACTATTATTGAACACCAAATCTGTTCAGAGCCCTGAAAATATATGGCCTATTGGAATTAAATAATTTATCTTAGACATGGGATTTTAGGCACTCTGACAATATAGGACTTGAGTTGTCTTGCAGAGGGGAGTTTGGGGACTCTCAAATCTCTCAAAAAGCCTACATAGCTTCCTTATTAATTCATTAAGTGAAAGGTGCTCTAAGCACACAGTACATTTGTGGAATATTCTTTGACAAATGGAAATGGTCACAGGTCAGATCTTCATCTTCTGCAGAACCTCCAGATCCTTAGTAGGAGTCTTTTCAGAGCTCCTTTCACATCCTTATTCCTCAGAGTGTAGATGAAGGGATTGAGAGTGGGGGTGATTATGGAATAGAAGAGGGAGATAAACTTGCCTTGCTCTTGGGAGTAGCTGGATGGGGGCTGCAGGTACATGTACATGGCAGGTAGATAGAAAAGGGAGACCACGACCAGATGGGAAGAGCAGGTCCCAAAGGCCTTGTGCCGTCCTTTGGAGGACTGGATCCTGAGCACCGCACAGGCGATGAAGCAATAGGAGAGGAGGATAAAAGCTAGGGGGAGCAGCACAAAGAAGGCCACCAGCACGGCCAGTGTGACATCATTCACTGTGGTGTCAGCACATGACAACTTGATCATGGCTGGCACCTCACAGAAGAAGTTGTTTAGCAATTGCCGCCCACAGAAAGGCAACTGCACGGTCAAGACTACTTGAACGAGAGCATTGCCAAAGCCACTGATCCAGGCCATGGCCACAAGCTGCTGGCAGAGAAGGCGGTGCATGATAACAGCATACCTGAGGGGCTCACAGATGGCCACATAGTGGTCCAGGGCCATGACAGCCAGGACAATGCACTCAGTGCCACCCAACCAGTGGAAAATTGCATACTGCACTGTGCAGCCCCCGTAGCTGATGGTCTTCTTGGAGCTGCCCATGTTGACCAGTATCTGTGGGACTGTAGTTGTGGTATAGCAGAGGTCCAGGAAGGACAGGTGGCTCAGGAAGATGTACATGGGGCTATGGAGCTGGGAGTCCAGCCGGGACACCAAGATGATGGAGATGTTCCCCAACATGGCTAGAATGTAGGACACCAAGAGGACCACAAAGAGAGCAAGTTCCAGCCATGGCCTGTCAGAGACACCCAGAAGGATGAAATCCCCAGGTGAATCCCCCAAGAAGCTGTGGTTGTCACTGCCCATGCTGATGCACTTTCTGGTACCTGTGATGAATCAAAAAATCATAATAAATGAAATGTGAGAGGATGAATCAATCATCTTCCTTACTCCTGTGTTCATGCCTTCTTACATGGGTCACATCTATCTGGTCTTCTTTACACCTGTGGAGTCACCTGGATGTGAGAGAGTCAGAACCAGGAGTCAGAAAAGCTGCATATGTGTTCTTATTTTACCTCTTGCTGCTATGACCTTGACTATACAATTTATCTTTCTGAACTTCAATTTCTGCATCTGTAAAATAGACAGAAAATACCTGCTGTAACTGTGGAGACTTGAGGAAGAGAAAGAAACATTAATTATGATAAGTTTTTTTCTCCAATTTGTTCAAAATCTGTCATAGTTCCTTTTTTCATTAGAATGTTTGACTTGTCTCTACAAACACATTGAGAGGATAATCTATTTTCTCATTCTTTCTTTTGGAATTGGTTGTGAGGGGTTCCAGAGAGCAGGTGTTATGGTTTTGTAGAGAGCTGTGGATTTTATTATTTAAACGTAACCTACTCCCTTCCTAAGGTTTATATCTGGCCCCACCACCACAAGAAGGTGCTTCCTGGCTCTCTGGATCACACCTCTCTCTCCTTCATAACCTCTCACACACAGGCAACATTTACCCACTTTAAGAATAACAATCACACAATCCAGGAGTCTCTGAGTCCCTTGAGTGGAGAGGTAAATTCCTATGTTACCTTCCCCTTGCCCCTGTCTTGGTCATGACATCTAATGAGACCCAAGAGCATAGAAATTTGACCAGAAAGTTCTTGAGGATTATGAGAAATGTAGTCTCTAGAATCATCTACTAAAAGATGACAGTGCCTCTAGAGCTAATATTTTTCTGCCAGTTTGGATGACATTTGAATTCCCTGTACAACTTTTTGCTAAGCAACTATCCCTTCTTGGTGATGGACAACACAGCTGATCTGATTTCTGGATGCCATCATCAGTAGAAAGCTAGCAGGTTTGCCATGTGAAGATTCACAAGGACTTCTCTCTGAGCTCCATAGACTCCAGCCTCCTCCTCTATCTCTGACATTGTCCACCATGCACAGAATTTAAAGATTATGATTCAGACCTCAAGGTCATGATGGGAATGATATGGTTCATGATAGGATTGACAAAAAAGGAAATTTGTGTACAGATCATTTATAAGAGATTCCTTTTTAGAATTTTATTTGTTGCTTTATGTATAAACTATGAAATTCATGGAGTTCTGTTTAACTCAGATGACTCAACAACCCCAGTCTATAATCCTGTATTCTGATGAACTCTGAAAGGAACTGAAGCCCAGGGTTTAAATTGGTAAATAAGGGCAAATCTCCTTTCCTCCTTCTATTGTTTCTAAATTGCATATTATTTGCTATAAAGTATCCGATATTCTTGTGGAACACCCAATTATTGCATTTACTCCCACTATTCTATCAGAAATCACCCTCCCAGATGAACCTCATAGAATACAATGATATTTCTAAAGAAAACTCAGTACACTGGTTTTGATTCAATAAACCGTGGCAGGGGAAAGTCAGTTAGTCCACTTTATCATCGAAAAGGAACTATGTCATTTCCCTCTGCTCTATGGAATTTCTGATCCCAGAGTTTCTTTCCTAAGTGGGAAAGAAAGGGAGAAATTTTAGGGGTAGTGAAGGAAAGGTTGAAGGAAGCAAGAGAAATAGAGGGATAGAGATATGCCACATTTAATAATAAATAAAAGTTTTAAGCATTCAACTATATACCAGGAATTATGATAGTAAATTCACATTTTAATTTTACTCAGTTCTTTAACAGCCCAGTATTTTCACCTCCATTTTACTATTGAGCAAAGAGTGGCTCTGAGAGTCTGCTTGGTCTGCTTTAGTTTATTAACAGAACAGTTAGTGGTAAAGCCAGGATTGAAAGCTCTTGCTCCAATAATATATTTTCTCTAGCATTGTGTTTAGAAAAAGCAGATGGGAAACCAGGAAGCAGCAAATGCTTCTCAGAGCAACAACAGAATAACTGAGATTAAAGAGGAAGCTGGCTGGGGAAGAGGGATGAGGGAGGGAAAGAGGTAAGAAGAGGGTTCCAAAGGGATTTGAGGAGAAGAGTTTTTTTTAAATTACTAGTTCAATGTTTGACTCACACACACATGTGGCTTCTCACTGCAAAGCCAAGTATCATCCCAGCCCAATCATTCTTGTCCTCTATCTGATGCCCTGCTGTCCAGCCCTTTCCACTCACAGTTCCGCCTGGGTCCCACCCTGCCCTCTGTTGATGCCCACTGTGACCATTTCCCATCTTCTCACCACCTGAATGGAAGTGCTCCCCAGCTGCTCACTTTGCTTCATTAAGTGAATACAGTACTCTCCATGCCTGCCAAAATTACCTTTAAGCAGAACTCTGCCAGACCTGTGTCTCCAGCTGAGATTTCCTTACCATGCTTGAACTTCATTTTTGACATTGTTAACAGTGACATCTTAAATCTAACCTGGCAGCCATCCCCCACAATGTCAAATCAGCTCCTCCCAGTTTGACTATTACCTTGACTCAACATATTCAGGTTATTTCAAATAATATCCTACTCCCCATGTATCATAGTTCATCATGACCTTATCATATTGGCTCTCCCTGCACAATGCCATAGACACGCGCTGGCTGCATCTTGCCATGTGGTTCCTGGGCAGAGACTGCCTGGACTGTGATTGCCCACCATGTCCTGTAGGCAGTCTCCTCCCCATTCTTCCTAAGACTCAGATCTTAAGAGCAATGATATCATTAAGGCTTCCAATAGCCTAGAAATAGGAGCATATCTGCTCACTGTATCCTCACATGAAATCCCTGCAGTTTCCTATGAGAATTTTCAAATCCATCTACTTTGGCTGTCATTACAGGATGTTTTAAAGTCTGTATGTACACGATTTCTGTTTGCAGGCAAGACTGTGAACTCTGTGATATACTTTTGTGATATATACTCTTAAATGATACAAAACCTTATATCATATCTATCGATCCTCTATTTTCATCTGTATTCTCTCTTTACCTATGTATCTATAATTATATCATTCTATCTGTCTTTTATTTATCTACAACTATCCAGTTCATTTCTTTCTCTATCTCTGTAATTATATCTCTGTATCTATATCATTTTATCCATATATGCATACCTCAGTCTAATCTCTAACAACTATATCATTCTATTTATATCTATTCATCTTTATATCAATGTCTATCTATATCTATCTCTATGTATCTGTATCTATCTCATTCTATCTATCTTTCTATCTAATCTATTTGCTTATCATTTAATCTTTTTTTTTTATTTTTTACATGGGCAGGCACTGGGAATTGAACCCGGCTCCTCTGGAATGGCAAGCAAGCATTCTTGCCTGCTGAGCCACCGTGGCCTGCCCTTATCATCTAATCTTGCAGTAATGCCTGGCACTTGATACTGAAGTCTCTTTTGGTGGTTGATAAAGTATGTTGCGACCTTCCTTACCACAACAATAAGAACATAAAATTCGCAGCAGTATGTGGAATTTCTGGAAGGAAATTTGTGAGACAGGTGAACAGGAGGTTGATTATGGGGTTTGCCTGTTCATAGGATCTCTTTAGTCTAAAATTTTTGTAACCTGGGCAGCCAGATCAAAGCTCTGTTTAATTGCCAAGATCATAACCAGGATTATCACGCAAGAGACAGAATCTTGAGGATGAAGTTTACAAAGCTGATATTACTTAGCTTTTAGTTTTTTAGTTTTTTTTTTTTTACTTAGCTGATATTAACTGGTCTTCATTCATCACATACACAAATAATTTTCTCATCATTTATGTATTCCTAGTCCTGTACAGATGGGATACTTACTATTAGAAGCTCTGATTACAGTGAAATCAAGAAGTGAGCTGGCACAAAGAGAAAGTGTCTAAAAATGTAATATTGATTTTTTTCCTCTTCAACTTTATTCTGTCATCCCATCACTGTCTTAAAGTCCATTCACAGGTCAGACCCTTCCACACCAGGATATTCTGCCTTTTTTATCCTCCTGCCTGGAATGCCAGGATTTTTTTTTATAGCTTCTTCCTTCACTTCACATCATACCTCTGATTTCTCTAGAACCAAGCTTCTGCTTCTCTCATGAAACCACCCTCACTGATTCACTAATTGATCATTGTTTATAAATGCCCATGATAGAAAAAAATTTCCTAACAAATATTGAGGAGAAGGAATGTAAATCAGCACTTAATGAGCACCCACCACTTTTCAGCTTTATGCCAGGCATACTATATATACTGACTACTAACATCCTGCTTCAGATAACTCTGGGAAAACTGAGTTCATGAAAGTTAAGAATATACATCTTGATCAAAGTCAAGCTAGGGTATGATTTCATGGGGTAAGCAAGTTACACCTCTGAGACTTCCTCACAGAAAGGAAATTAACTCCCCATAGATACCCAGATGTCATAACCAGTACAACACTGAGTCCAAATTTCTAAAGAGTCACGTTTTACATCCAGGAATCCTTGTAAATCACCTTAAAAAGCTGAAAAGTATTTAAGAACTTAAGTAATGAAAAACATAATATATGCTATATTGTCTGCTAATAATCTCCAATACATTAATTTTTATTTTGGGGGTGGATTATAATTTTTAAAAAATGAAAATCTGCCTTATGCACTGTGTCACCATAGCAATCACACAGTATGAGTGATACAATTCATTCACTAGATGATTACTGATCTTATTAACAAATCTAAAGGTCTCAACATCAAAATCACTCCTTATTCTCTACTGTAGGGTCATTAGCCCCATAAGTTTTTCTTTCTGGTGGTGTTGTGGAGGGAAAGAGCAATGAGAGGGAACTTGGATGAAACAGTGACTGGACAGCACAAGTAATCAGATCTGTGAGACTAAAAGAGGTCAAGGGCTGCAAACACCATGCAGAGAGAGCACCAACCACCACAAGCTGACACAAATCACCGAGGCTGAGAAATATTGCTCAGTCCACAGTGGGGTGGATAAACACATGCCTGCTCTCCACCCACGCTCCATTGTCTTTTCATTTTTATCCCCCAAATATTTCAATTTGCTACTGAAATTCAGTTCAAAGTTTGCTTTCACTGAGGACTGAGACTTTTTGGCTTTACTTGTGCTAGTCCTCTCCTGCCACAGGCATGTTGAACTCAATATCGCTCTTGTGACTTAGATTCAGCATCATCACAAATATTGGGGTTCAGAGGAAAAGAGGCTCAGGGCCACTCCTCCAGACAAAGTTTAGATAGAATCTCTGATCAGAGGCCAGGGTGACCAGCTCTGTCCTAATTGTCTTTTCGAGATTGAATTATACAGTTTCAACCTGTTGCTTAATAAAGGGCCACTATTCATTGACACACCTGTCCACTATCCCATGTCCCCTTGGTCTCCGACACACACAAGTGTTGATGCAGTCAAAGCCTTACCCACCTCTACTGAACATTGCAGGTTTTCGTTTGTCTGAAGCTGAAGACTAACCACTTAGTTCCATGGTTTTCTGGCTTTTTCAGGGAGGCTTGGTCAAGGAATGGAGGTTTTATTAGCAGTCAGTCATCTTAGTTGTGGAGTACAGTTCAGGGATGGAGTCATTGGGAATGCTCTCCGTATTCCAGGAAGGCACAGCCAATTTTCTCTGAGGAGGCTGTTGTGAGCTTCCCCTTACCTGAAACTTGCCCTCTCAGCTGGTGTAGAGAGATTATTCCCAGACTAGAAGAAAAGTCTGCCTTCACTGCATTGTGATCACTGGGGAGACTTATTTTTTAATCCAAACTTCTCCTTGGCAAGGGCAAACTCTGCCACTGTGCTCTAGTGTTGGCCCCTAGAGTACCCACAGAAACTTAGATGTGGTAGAGCATACTTATATGCTTACACTATGGAGCATGCTATAAGCCTAAATGGTCAAATGTGCTTATATACTTATGTGGTGGAGGTTACTTCTGGGAATAAAGTTTTTAGGTGACTTGTCATTTTCTATGTTTAAATTTGATCTGAACCTCTCCACTCTATTCTATAGGGATTCTTCTCTTTTTCTCCACTGAGAGTAGCATCTTGTTCTGTTCTGGAGCAAAAAGTTATCCCTGATGTTTTGCTTAATTAGTGTCTAAGTGCTTAGCTGATAACTGAGGTTGTGCATGAGCCTAGAATACTTGCAATTATAGATAAATCCTAGAAGATCAGAGGACCAGAGAAAATGGATCAATGAAGGTGAATGAAAACTGTGTCTTTTTAACTCACTGTGGTGAGGGGAAATGCTCTGAAGTCAGAGCAGAGAATTAACATGCATAGCATGTAGTTCAGTTAGAGCATGGACCCTGAAGAGGCTTCAACATCAAGTTCACTGCCTGCATGTCTTTGAATAAGTTACTAAACCTCTCTGTGCCTCTGTATTGTCATTTGCTGAGCAGAAGGAACACTAAAATTGTCTTCCAAAATCTGTTATAATGACTAAATGAATAAAGAACTCAGGACAGCAACTGGCACAGAGTAATGAACTTTGAGCTTTTTTTACTTCTGTACTTGGTTTCAACAGTCTGTTTTATTTGTCACATGAAAGGAACAAAAACTCTTTTGATGGAGAGTTAGCATGAAGTAGGGAAATTTCAATTTATATAGTCAGGGACTATAATTGACATGAAGAAAAACTAGTGCTCAAACTGCCATGGGGTGGTTGCACTTTAGGGCAGATATTTTCACTCTCTTGGTTTTGAATTCATCATGTTTGGCTTCTGGCTCTAAATGTCTGAGAAAAGCATGTGGTCATAGCATGACAATGATTAGGCTTCTATTTTTGCTTTCTGGGGTTCTAGGGAGCAGTCTGAAGTTACAGGAAGGAAAGAGGATGAAAATCTGTGAAGACTGACCCAAGGAAAGATGGGAGCTTAATGCTTTGTGGATGAAGTGGGGAAACTTCCTGATCCCAAGAATTGCTCCACTGTTCTCTCTACCACTGAGAGTTAGATCTGTCATGGACATCCAACTGGGATAATTTCCAGAGATGTAGAGACATAAATATCACTGCAAATGGAAAAAAAGTTCTGATGGAATAGGCAGTTTTGTGATGAGAAAATGCTTATGTAGTTGTACAGGGAAACTCCCATGACAGAGACTGACAACGGGTCCAAATGACATTGTGCTAGTCATGACCTTGTCATATATCTCTTCTCTCACTCTTATTGCCAGCATCCTCTTTTTAAAAACATTTTTATTGTACACAACAAACAAACATACAAATATCTTGATATACAAACATTCTATGCATAGTGTACAATCAATGGCTCACAATAGCATCACATAGCTGCGTATTCATCACCATGATCATTTTTTTGAACATTTGCATCTCTCCAGCAAAAGAAACAAAAAAAAGAAGAAATTCGTACATACCATACTCCTTATTTCTCCCTTTCATTGACCACTAGTATTTCATCTACTCAATTTATTTTAACCTTTGTCTCCCTTATTATTTGTTTATTTCATTTAATTAATTAATTTCCATGGGCAGGCAACAGGAAGCAAACCTGGGTCTCCAGCATGGCAGGCAAGAATGCCACCTGCTCAGCCACCATGGCCCTTATTTGTTGTTTTTTTATCCAAATTTTATATTCATTTGTCCATACCTTAAATAAAAGGAGCATCAGACAAAAGGATTTCACAATCACGCAATTACTTGTAAAAGCTATATCATTATACAATCATCTTCAAGAAGCATGGCTACTGGAATACAGCTCTACAACTTCTGGTACTTCCCTCTAGTTACTCTAATACACCATAAACTAAAAAGAGGTTATCTATATAATACATAAGATAACCTCCAGGATAAGCTCTCAACTCTGTTTGAAATCTCTCAACCACTGACACTTTATTTTGTCTCATTTCTCTCTTTCCCCTTTTGGTTGAGAAAGTTTTCTCAATCACTTGATGCCAAGTCCTGGCTCATCCTGGGATTTCTGTACCACGTTGCTATGGAGGTTTACACCACCGGGAGTAAAGTGTGTCAGCTTAGAGAGAGAGAGGCCACATCTGAGAGACAGAAGGGGTTCTCTGGGGATGACTTTTAGGCATAATTTTAAATAGGCTTAGCCTATCCTTTGCAGATGTAAGTTTCATAGGGGCAAGCCCACGATTGAGGGCTCAGCCTATTGAATTGGTTGTCCCTACTGCTTGCGAGAATACCAGAAATTCTCCAAATGGGGAAGTTGAATTTTTTCCCAATTCTTCCCATTCCCCCAAGGGGACTTTGAAAATACTTCTTTATTCACTGTTCAAATCACTCTGGAATTTTTTTTTTTACATGGGCAGGCACCAGGAATCGAACCCGGGTCCTCGGGCACAGCAGGCAAGCGTTCTTACCTGCTGAGCCACCGTGGCCCGCCCCACTCTGGAATTTTTAGGGCCATCACACTAACCTGGACAATCTCACAAAATCTCATGCCCTATTCACGTTTCCATGTACTTATGGTGTTCAATTAAACTGACCATACAAGTTAAATTAGGAAATGTTACTAGTCAAAATATAAATTGTACCAGATAAACATTTCTCACTTTAGTCTCACACAGAAGTTGACATTTTAAAGTACAAATGACCACCTATTTTCAACACCCTGCAATACTGACATTCTTTCATCCTTCTTCAGCCAGCATTCTCTTTTACTCCAGACAGCAATATGCCCTGTGAATGGGTTACATTTTCCACTCCCTCACAAGCAAGGAAACCTAATATGATGCAATGAGATGTTGGGTCTCCTGGGTAAGTTTGGATAACATTTGCCAATTCTTCTGTGCCAGTTTGAATCTATAGTGTACCTCAGAAAAGCCAGACTCTTTAATCCTCATTAAACATTGCTGGGTGATATATCTTTTATTGTTTCCATGGAGATATGACCCACTCAGTTGTGAGTGGTAACTTTTGATTTGATAGATTCCATGGAGATTTGTCTCCATCCATTCAAGGTGGGGTTGCTTACTGGAGCCCTTTTAGAGGGGACTATATGGGAAAAAACTTTAGAGCCACAAGAGACTCTAGAACCAACAGAGCCAATGGAACAGACAGAGCCTCAGGGAAGCCATTGAAGGGAAAGCTAACAGATTTCACCATGTGTCTTTCCAGCTGAGAGAGAAACCCTAGACATAATTTGCCTTCTTGAACCAAGGTATCTTTCCTGGTTGCCTTAGATTGGACATTTTTATAGGCTTGCTTTAATTTGGACATTTTCATGGCCTTAGAGCTATAAACTACCAGCATCATAAAATTCCCCTTTTTAAAAACTGTTCCATTTCTTGAATATTGCATTCCAGCAGCTTATAAACTAGAACTGATTTTGGTATCAGAGAAGTGGGGTGCTGCTGCTTTTTGTAAATACCAGACATATTGGAACCGTGGTCTTAAGGATAGTTTCTTCCAAACATTGAGGAGAAGGTCAGATTTGAAAATAAAAGACTTTAGGTTGGGCAAACCCATCTGTGCAGCTCATATGCTGCACAATTGCACTGATGGAGAATGTGAAAAATGCCAGGTAGGATGTAATGAAGTCTGGACTTGGAGCATGAGATGGGATCTGTAGACAAAATGTTTCCCCCAAGGAGAGGACAGCCTTTGCCATTTGACTCAGTTCACATTTACCTCAGAATATGTTCCAATTAAATCTTTCATGGCATTCCTCTCTTGTCTTTTCATCTTGCTGTGGTCCCATGATCAAGTGCTAGTTTTTAAAGCCCAGCTCTCTAAATGATTGCATTGTCCCCCCTCCCAAATCACCAACTTCACACCTCTGCTCAAAAACATCGTTCTCCATTCTTCCAATAAGCCTTTGCTAAAGTCTTGATTGGTTATCTCCCCAAACCCCATACTTCTGGACACATTTAGAAGCCCCAGCTTTTTACTTGGAAGCCCAGAGCACCAGGTAAGGGACCACATCTGAGGGGTGACTGTGCCCACATTATAAAATGTACCACTCTTACCTTGTGCTAGTGAGCAAGGCACCAGACATCCTACAACTATGAATCCTGTACGGAGCTCTAGGGACACATCTCTCCTGTCTCTCTCTTCTTTCTTCCAGAACATTAGGGAAGATGGCATCTGGGGATGGGTACACTGCAGTGACCTCTTTTCTGATTCAGGTTGGACATTATTTGCTTCATTGGTGTCATATAACCAAAAGCACACAAATATTTTTTTTGGAACACACAGGTGTCAGGGAGTCCAGATGTACTGTTAGGATAGTTTGCAATGCTCATTTTAGAACTGACAGCTCTAGTTCTTTGACGCATTTTGGTCCCTTCTTCTCTGCATTGTTAGTTACAGGAAGTGAAAATAACCAGCCTAGAAAAGTTCTTGAAAGAGATAAAATTTAGTTGTAAACAAAGTTGAAATAGGATAGAATTTATCAATAAAATTGCGTTTAAAAATTGCCAATTGGCCATAAATATGCAGGTCTATTTCTGAACTTTTAATTTACTTCATTGACCATTATGTCAATGCCAGAGTCATGCTCTTTTGACCACTGAGCATTGTAATATGCTCTATATTCAGACACTGTTTGTTCCTCTTTTTCAAGATGTTTTTGACTGTTCAGGACCTCTTATCCTTCTGAATAAATTTGGTAATTGGCGTTCCCACTTCTGCAAAGTATATTGTTGTAATTTGATTGGGATTGCCTTGAATCTGTAAGTCAAATTGGGAAGAATTGGCACCTTAATGATACTTAGTCTTCTAATACATCAACATGGAATGTCCTTCCTTTTATTTAGGGATTTTATAGATTTTAGGGATATTTTGTAATATTCAGTGTATAGGTCCCTTACATTCTTGGGTAAAGTTATTCTCAGATATGATTCTTTTAGTTTCTATAGTAAATGGAATTTTTTTCTTGAGTTCCTCCTCAGATTGCTCCTTACTAGTGTATTGAAACTGGTTTTTGCATATCAATCTTATATCACACCACTTTGCTGTATTTATTCACTAGTTTCAGTAGCTTTCTTGTGGAATTTCAGGACAGTCTATATATAGGATCATGTTATCTACAGTATGAAAGTTTTAATGCTTCCTTTCCAATAAGGATGCATTGTATTTCTTTCTTTCTTTTTTTTTTTTGCCTAACAGCTCTAACTAGAACTTCTAGCACAAAGTTAGTTAACAGCAGTGAGAGTGATCGTGCTGTTCCTTTTCCAGATGTTAGAGGGGAAGGTTTTGGTCTTTCCCCATTGTATAAGTTACCTCTGTGCATTTCATATATGCCCTTTATCATGCTGAGGAAGTCCCCATCTATTCTTATCTTCTAAAGTGTTTTTTTTTTTCTACATGGGCAGGCACCAGGAAGTGAACCCGAGTCCTCTGGCATCACAGGCAAGCATTCCTGCCTGCTGAGCACCGTAGCCTGCCCTAAAGTGTTTTTATTGAGAGGTTGCTGGATTTTGTCAGAGTCCTTTTCTGCATCAATGGAGATGATCATGTGTTTTCTTCCTTTTCATTTTGTTAATGTGGTATATTACATTAATTGATTTTCTTATGTTGAAGCACCCTTGCAAACGTAGGATAAAACCCACTTTATCATGGTGTATAATTCTTTTAATGTGCTTTTGGATTTGAATTGTAAGTATTTAGTAGAGGATTTTTGTAGCTCTATTCATAAGAGAAATTGGTCTGTAACTTCTTTTTTTTGTAAATGTCTTTATCTGGCTTTGCTACTAGGGTGATTTGAGCATCATGGAATGAGTTAGATAGTGTTCCCTCCTCCTTATTTCTTTTTGGAAGAATTTGAGCATGATTTATATTAATTCTTTTTGGAGTGATTTGTAGAATAATTCACCTGTGACACCATCCTGTTCTGGGCCTTTCTTTGCTGGGAGGTTTTAAATGACTGATTTGATGTCTTTTAATTGGTCTGTTGAGGTTTTCTATTTCTTCTAGGGTCATTATGCATGGTTCATGTGTTTCCAGGAATCTGTCCATTTTATCAAAGTTATCTAATTTGTTTGCATACCGTTGTACATAGTATCCTCTTATGATCCTTCTAATTTCTGTGGGGTCATTTGTAAAGACCTTCCTCTCGTTTTTTGTTTATTTGCATTTTCTCTTCTTTCTTTGTCAGACTAGCTAAATGTGTGCTCATTTCATTAATCTTATCAGGAACCAGTGTTTTGTTTTGTTAATTTTTCTATTGTTTTTTATTCCCAATTTCATCTTTTCCTTCACTAATCTTTGTTATTTATTTCCTTTGGTTTGCTTTGGGAATAGTTCACTGTTCTTTTTTGTTGTTGCCCCAGGTGTCTGGTTATGTCTTTGATATTTAGCTCTTTATTCTTTTATAATGTAAGCATTTGGGATATAAATTTCCCTCTCTGCACTGCCTTTGCTATATCTCATAAGCTTATTTTTAAGCAGGTTTATTGAGATATATTCACATACCATCTAATCTAACCAAAATATGTAATCAATGGTTCACATTAATCTTCATCTCTTTATGCATATTTCCCTTGTTTCCTTGAGTTGATTTATATTTGTTTGAACTTCTTTAATTTGTTCCAGTTTTGAATCTCTTCTGAAGTTATTTTTTCTTGATTGAGCCAAATCTTCCTTTTTCTTAACTTGGCTTGTAATTTTTTGCTGATATCTAGGCATCTAATTATTTTGATGAGTTAACTCTGGAGGTTAGTTTCTCCCTCTTGTCTGTGGTTTTGCTGTTGTTTGGCTTTATATTAAGGCTCTTCTGTGATGCTTGATCCAAAGGTCTTCATCCTAGACCTTTAGGATGGACAGCATTTAACCAATCAAATTTCCACAGCTCTTCTTCATCTGATCCTTGCCCTGAATATGTGGTATAATATTTAAACTTGTACTTTTTGTGTAATTGATTCATCACCAGGAGAAACCCTCTTTTCTTGTTCCTTCTCCAGGACTCTCAATCTGTTCTGTTTGTTTTTGTGTGGAATTTTCTCTCCAGCTCCTATAATTTGTTTTTATTCTCTCTCTTACTCCATGACCATTTTTCTTATGCTTTTCAATTCTCAGACCCTCTTGTCTAATAGAAGTTCAGCTTAACTCCCTCATGTTTCTCTGTAAAGCTTTTCTGCCTCCAGTTTCTTCCCTGTTAGGATATCATGTATTCTAGTTTGAAAGCTGCCAAAATATGATAAACCCAAAAAAGAACAGCTTTAAAAAGGAGAATTAATGTTACAAGTTTACAGTTCTAAAGTCATGAAAATGTCCAAATTAAAGCAAGGCTATAGAAAGATCCAATCTAAGGCATCCAGGGAAAGATACCTTAGTTCAAGAAGGTTGGTGACATTCCAGGTTTCTCTCTCAGCTGAAAAGGCACATGGTGAACAGGACAATGTCTGCTAGCTTTCAGCTCCCCCGGGGTTTTTTCCCTCTTTATCTCCAAAGATCTGTGGCTTATGGGCTCTTATGGCTCTTTCCAAATGAGGTATCTTTCCCTCTTTAACAGCTCCAGTAAGAAACCCCATGTTGAATGGGTGGGCACAAATCTACACAAGGAAATGATCTAATCAAAAGTTACCACCCACCATTTGGTAGGTCACAAATCCATGGAAACAAAAAAAAAACTCCCACCCAATTATGCATGAGGATTAAAAAACTTGGTTTTTCTGGGGTACGACATATTCAAACCAGCACACCACGTTCAAGTGCATTTTGGGTGAGAATATAAAATGGCTGTGCTACTGTGGGAGGCAATATGACCATATAATTATTATGCGACCTGTGCAATTGGACCAGGCAATTTCACTCCTAAGTATATACCCAAACAAAGTGAAAACAGGCTTTCAAACAGATATTTGTACTCCAGTGTTCATGGCAACATTATTCCCAATAGTCAAGAAGTGGAAACAACCCAAGTATCCATCAACAAATGATTGGACAAACAAAATGAGGTACATACACGTAACAAAATATTATTTGGCCCTCTAAAGTAATGAGGCTCTTGAGACATGTATGGATGATATTTGAAAACATTATTTTGAGTGAATTAAGAAGACACATAGGGCCAAATATCGTGTATCACTTACATGAGTTATCTAGAAATAGCTAATTTGCAGAAATAGAAATTGGATTAGATGTTACCAGGAAATGAGAGGAGGGGGTGAAGAGAAAGAGGGAGAGGTTCTCTTGGTGGGTGTAGAATGTTTGTAAATGAAAGCCAATTGAGAGAGAGAGAGAAAGAAAGAAGGACAGAGGGAGAGAGAGAAGAGATAGAGAGGGGAAAAGTGGAATGGAAGCCTCCTTGCCCTGCATAGTGATTCTCACTGTTTAGGGTGGTGGAGAAATCCTAGGAAGACTGTTGAAAGTGCAACTTTCCATGCTGAACTCGGTGTCTTTGGGTCTGTCACTTGGGCACTGAGCCAGGAGGCAGCATTTTGCTAAAAATAGTTTATTGTGTTTATACAACACAAAATATCCCATGTGACCCACAATTATGCATACAATTCAGTGATATTAAGAACATTCAAAATATTGTGCTACCAATACAACCGCCCATTACCAAAACTTTTCAGCACTACAAACAGAAACTATGTACCCATCAAGCAATAACTCTGCATGCCCCCAACCCCCTGGAACATCTAATTCAACTTTCATCCCTATATATTTGCTTACACTCATTACCTTTCAGTATGTTCTTCTGGACTGTCTCCCAGCATCCTTCCTCCTTCATCCCCATGGTTCAGACTTATCTCATTTACCACCACCCCATTCCTGCCAGTTTCCCCCTATTTATTTATTTTAACTTTTTAATTGTATAGTATAACATAAATACAAAGCAAAGAATGAAAAAAGCAATAGTTTTGAAAGCACTCTTCAACAAGTAGTTACAGGAGAGATCACAGGGTTTGCCATGGGCTGCCATATGGTCCGCTCAGATTTCTCCTTCTAGCTGCTTAGGAACATAGGAGGCTGGAAGGTTTAAATATTCTTTTATCATCACGATTAACTTTTTCCCCCTTTTTTGTGAAAAATAACATAAATACAAAACAGCAATAAATTTCAAAGCACAGCACAACAGTTAGTTGCAGAACATATTTCATAGTTTCGTGTGGGTCAAATTCCACAATCTAAGATACTGGAGACTAAACGAGATATCCATTTAATGATTGAGCATTCATATTCATTTGTTAAATCCCTATCTTCACTGTATAACTCCATCATCATCTTTGATCTTTCCATCGCTCTCTTTAGGGGTGTTTGGGCTATGGGAATTCTAAATTTTCATACTGCAAGGGTCTGTCAGCAATATGGGGTAGGTAGATGGAACTATCTGATGTTCTGGAGAGGCTGGACCTTCTAGGTTTCAGGACTTATTTGGACCAGGGACCCATTTGGAGGTTGTAGGTTTCTGGAAATTAACTCTAGTGCATGGAACCCTTGTGGAATCTTATATATTGCCCTAGGTGTTCTTTAGGATTGACTGGAATGGTCCTGGTTGGGGTTTGGCAGGTTATGATAGGCAGGAAGGTCTAACTGAAGCTTGTGTAAGAGCAACCTCCAGAGTAGCCTCTCGGCTCTCTTTGAATTCTCTCTGCCACTGATACTTTATTAGTTACACTTCTTTTCTGACTTTTGGTCAGAATGGAATTGTTGATCCCATGGTGCCAGGTATGGATTCATCCCTGGGAGTCATCTACCATGTCACCGTGGAGACTTTTACCCCTGGATGTCATGTCCTATGTAGGAGAAGGGCAATGATTTCATTTACAGAGTTCGGCTTAGAGAGAGTGAGGCCACATCTGAGCAACAAAAGAGGTCCTCTTATGCATGCCTGCAGGCAGTCTAAGCTTCTCTGCTACCTACATGAGCTTCACAAGAGTAAGCATCTGGTTTGATGGCAGGGCCTATTGATTTGGGTGTCCTAAAGTTTGACACAGTATCAGGAGATTCCCTGATGGTATGGTTTAATAGTTCCATATTCTTCCTCCCATTCTTCAAGGGACTTTGCCAATACATTTTGATTATCTGCTTAATATACTCTAGGATGTATCCAGGTATTACAATGATCTATACAGGATTAAAGGATCTTTTTCGTATTCTGTGCTCCCTGTGTTTCCCTTGTTCAAATGAGCTATACCAGTAGGTTGAGTTAGATTATACATTACAGAAAATTTCAGTTCCAGACCAAATAAATCTTTCTTCCTTTGGTCTCAAAGAATATGTGTGGTTCTAAAATATAGACACTGTCTGCCTTACCACTGTGTTCTGAATTACTATAACCCCAACCTGTTCAGATTCATTCTTACCTCTAAATATCAAATTATATATATATATATATATAACAGCCTCTCAAAATCCAGAAATAATAATCACCACTGCATACTTAATATGTCTTGCAATCTAGGCCCCTGTTTTCCTATAAGCATTTTCTAAGGTAAGCATATCATTGTTGTTCTTTTGTTTCTAGCTTATTTTGTCTCACCAAATGTCCTACATGCTCATTCACATTGTTGCATGCCTCACAATTTTGTTCATTTTTGTAGCAGCACAACGTTAATAAGTATAATCCATTCTTCACAATTCTACTTCTCCATCAGTACATCCTTCAGCTACCTGCATTCATTGGGCATCATGTAGAGGGCCCAAAGTCCACAGTGCATCAACATTCTCAATTTTAGCTAATTTGATTGTTCCCAAGAAAAAGAACACTCCCTCACCAAATCAGAAATCTGAACCTCCTCTTAACTCTTGTTCTTTTCCCCATTATTTACCTCTGCTGTTGCTGTGGTAGTGCTGATGGTTTCCTTTTGAAGATAGTCCATAGCATTCAATAGCAGTTCCCCCCCCTGTACCTTGGACTTTTCGTACAAAAATCATATTTTTGAAGTAATTCTTGTGAGAACTAATGCATATTTCTAGTGTTAATCAGTGGGACATGTAGATCTATACAACCCCTTTCAATCTTGTTCATCTTCAATATGGTAATATTTCTTACAGACCTACTAGAGAACCACCTTCACTCCTATCTATTTCCTTACATTGGAGTTCAACATCATTAACTAACAGTTCACCTATTTCTAACTTCTGTGTATCTCTAAGTCCCCTATATTCTGTATTAAAAGCCTCTGATTATGCCTTTATGCTGGTCATAAAAGTGGAATCATACATTATCTATCCTTTTGTGTCTGGCTTATTTCACACATATTATGTCCTCAAAGCTCATCCATTCTTGTCATCTGCTTTAGGACTTCATTTTGTATTACTGCCACATACTATTCTATAATACGTATATCCAAATTTTGTTGATCCACTCATCTGCTGATGGGCATTTGGCTTGTTTCCATCTTTTGGTGATTTTGAATAATGCTGCTATGAGCATCGGTGGGCAAAGTCTGTGTCATTACTTTCAGCTCTTTTGGGTATATACCAAGTAATGCTATTGCTGGGTCATAGGGCAACTCGATATTTAGTTTCCTAAGTATCCACCAAACAGTCTTCCATGGTGACAGCACCATTATACATTCCCACCAGCAGTGCATAAGTGTCCCAGTTTCTCCACATCCTCTCCAACATTTATAGTTTCCTGTTTGTTTAATAGCAGCCATTCTTATAAGTGTGAGGTGTTATCTCATTGTAGTCTTGGTCTACATTTCCCTTATAGCCAATGAAAATGAATATCTCTTTATGTACTTTGAGCTATCTATACAGAAAAAATGCCTAGTCACATCTTTAGCCCATTTAAAAATTGGATTGTTTGTTCCTTTGTTGTCAAGTTGTACTGCTCTTTGTATATTCAGGAAATTAAACCTTTGTCTGATATGTGATTTCCAAATATTTTCCTCCATTAAGTTGGCTGTCTCTCCACCTTTTTGACAAAGTCTTCTGAGGTGCAGAAGCATTTGATTTTGAGGAGTTCCCATTTATCTATTTTTTTCCTTTGTTGTTTGTGCTTTGGGTGTAAAGTTTAGGAAGCTACTCCCTATTACTAGGTCTTAAAGATGTTTCCCTACATTTTCTTCTAGAAATTTTATGGTGCTAGTTCTTATATTTAGGTTTTTGATCCACTTTGAGTTAATTTTTGTGTAGGGTTTAAGGTAGGGGTCCTATTTCATTCTTTTGGCTATTGATATCCAGTTCTTCCATGCCCATTTTGTCCCAATGGAGAAGATTTGGGGGCCTTGTCAAAATTCAGTTGACCATAGATTTGCTGGTCTATTTCTGCACTCTCAATTCGATTCATTGGTCAATGCTCCTATCTTTGTGCCAGTTTTGACCACTGTGGCTTTATAAAAGGTTTTAAAGTCAGGGAGTGTTAACCTTGCCATTTCACTCTTCTTTTTTAGGATGCTTGTAGCTATTCAGGGGCTCTTTCCCTTCCAGATGAATTTGGTAGTTAGCTTTTCCAAATATTCAAAGTAGGTTGTTGGAATTTTGATTGGTACTGTGTTGAATCTGTAGATCAATTTGGGGAGAATTGAGATCTTAACTATTTTTAGCCTTCCTATCCATGAGCAGGGAATGTCTTTCCACATATTTAGATCTCTTGATTTCTTTTAGCAATGTTATGTAGAAGTTTTCTGTGTACAAGTCCTTTATGTCCCTAGTTAAGTTAATTTCTAAGTACTTGATTCTTTTATTTGCTATTTTGAATGGAATATTTTCCTTAACTGACTCCTCAGTTAGGTCTTTGCTTGAGTATTGAAACATTACTGATTTTTGCACATTAATTTTATGTCCTGCCACCTTGCTGAACTTGTTATTAGCTCATGCGACTTTACTGTAGATTTCTCAGGATCTTCCAAGTATAGTATCATATTATCTGCAAATAATGAGTTTTACTTCTTCCTTTCCAATTTGAATGCCTTTTATTTCTTTGTCCTGCCTGATTGCTCTAGCTAGAACTTCTAGCACAATGTTGAATGATAGTGGTGTCAGTGGGCATCTTTGTCTTATTCCTGATCTTAGGGGGGAAAGCTTTCAGTCTCTCTCCATTGAGTACAATGCTGGCTATTAGTTTTTCAGATATTCCCATTATCATATTGAGATAGTTACCTTTGATTCCTATCTTATGGAGTGTTTTTATCAGAAAAGGATGCTGAATTTTGTCCAATGCTTTTTCAGCATCAATCAAGAAGATCATGTGATTTTTCCCTTTCAATTTGCTAATGTGCTGTATTACATTAATTGATTTTCTTGTGTTGAACCATCCTTGCGTTCCTGGTATAAACCCCACTTGGTTTGGTGTATAATTCTTTTAATGTGTTGTTAGATTCAATTTGCTTATATTTTGTTGAAATTTTTTGCATCTGTGTCCATTAGGGAGATTGGCCTGTAGTTTTCCTTACTTATAGCATCTTTACCTGGTTTTGGTATTAAAATGATATTAGCTTCATAAAACAAGTTAGGTAGAGTTCCCTTTTCCTCATTTTTTAGGAAAATTTTGAGCAGAATTGCAGTTAGGTTTGTTTGGAATGTTTGATAAAATTCCCCTGTGACGCCATCTGGCCCTGGGCTTTTCTTTGTGGGAAGATTTTTGATGAATGATTGAATCTCTTTACTTGTGATTGATTTGTTGAGATATTTGATTTCTTCTTGAGTCAGGGTGGCTTGTTTGTATGTTCTTAGGAATATGTCCATTTCATCTAAGTTGTCTGGTTTGTTGGCATATAGTTGTTCATAGTATCCTATTAAGATTTTTTTTTAAAATTTCTTCAGGTTCTGTGGTAATGACCCCTCTCTCATTTCTGATTTTTTAAATTTGTATCCTCTCTCTTTTTTCTTTGTCAACCTTGCTAGTGATCCACTGATTTTATTGATTTTCTGAAAGAACCAACTTTTAGTTTTATTGATTCTTTCTTTCTATTGTTCTTTTGTTCTCCCATTCATTTATCTCTGCTTTAATCTTTGTTATTTCTCTTCTTCTATTTGCTTTGGGGTTAGTTTGTTGTTGTTTCTCAAGTTCCTCCAGGTGTGCTGTTTTTTTTTAGTATTAGCATTTAGGGCAATTAATTTCCCTCTCAGCACACCATTTGCCACATTCTATAGGTTCTGACAAGTTGTATTCTCATTTTCATTCCTCTCCAGATAGCTACTGATTTCTCTAGCAATTTCTTCTTTGACCCACTGGTTGTTTAAGAGTGTGTTATTTAATCTCCATACATTTGTGAATGTTCTTATTCTTTGGTGATTATTGAGATCCAGCTTTATCACATCATGATCTGAGAAAGTGCTTTGAATAATTTCAGTGTTTTAAATTTATAAGGACATGTTTTGTGTCCCAGCATATTATCTACCTGGAGAATGTTCCATGAGCAGCAGAGAAAAATGTTTATCATTGTGTTTTTGGGTTCAATGACCTATGTATGTCTTTTAGGTTTAATTTATTTATCAAGTTATTTAAATTCTCTATTTCCTTGTTGATCTTCTGTTGGGTTGTTCTATCTGTAGAGGAGAGTGGTGTAGTAGAATAGTAGTCTTCTACTATTATTATTGAAACATCTATTGCTCCCTTCAGTTTTGCCCATTCTTTTCCCATGTACTTTGGAGCTCCTTGACTGGGAGCATAAACATTTATGATGGTCATATTTTCTTGGTGAATTGACCCTTTAATTAGTATATAGTGTCCTTCTTTGTCTCTTATGATGTCTTTACATTTAAAGTCTATTTTATCCAATATTAGTATAGCCACTCCTGCTTTCTTTTGGTTACAACTTGCGTGGAAAATCTTTTTCATCCTTTCACTTTCAATCTATTTGTATCCTTGTGTCTAAGATGAGATTCTTATAAGCAGCATATAGCTGGATTATGTTTCTTAGTCCATTCTTCAATTTGTATCTTTTAGTTGGTAAATTTAGTCCATTAACATTCAAAGTCATTATTGAAAAAACATTTCTTGAATCCACTATCTTATCTTTTTAATTTTATTTGTGAGATCTATATATGCTTTTCCCTCTTTCTCTTTTTATCCTTTAAATTACCCTTACTGGTACCCCTCAATTCTGTGCCCTCCTCCAGACTTCTCTCTAATATCTTTTTTTTTCCAGCATGCAGAACTCCTTTCAGTATTTCTTATATGGCCAGTTTCTTATTGACAAATTCTTTCAGGACTTCTTTGTCTGTGAAAACTTTAATCTCTTCCTTGCTTTTGAAGGACAATTTGGTTGGGTACAGAATTCTTGGATGGAAGGCTTTCTCTTTCAGGATCTTGAATATATCATACCAATGCCTTCCCACCTCTAGGGTGCTAGTTGAGTAGTCTGAACTCAGTCTTATTTGGTTTCCCTTGTCTGTAGTAGATTGTTTTTCTCTTGCACTCTCAGGGTTTTCTTCTTCTCTTCAACATTTGACAGACAGATTAATATGTGCCTTGGGGAAGGCCTATTTGGACTTATTCTACTTGAAGTTCCTTGGGCTTCTTTGACTTGTATATTTATGTCCTTTATAAGGGTTGGGAGGTTTTCCCCCATTATATCCTCAATTATGATTCCTAGTGCTTTACTCCTCTCTTTTCCTTCTGAGGCACCAATGATTCTTATATTTGTGTGCTTTCTTTTGCATTTCATTTCCCTAAGATCTGATTCAAATTTTTTCTTAAGTCAGTTATCCTTTCCTCTATATCATTTATTGCTTCTTCTGTCTCTTCAAATCTGCTGTTGCATGCCTCTAGTATGTTTTTAATTTGGTCAACAGAATTTTTAATTTCTGTGATATCTACTATTTTTCAATTTATTCTTTCAAATTCCCCTTTAGGCTCTTCTACTGTCTTCTTAATCTCCTTTATGTTATTTACCATCCCACTTATTTTATTAAGTGCAGTTGTATGAATATCCTTGATTAGTTGTTCCAATGACTGTGTCTCCTCTGTTTTAATTTGCTTGTTAGGCAGGGCTATGTCTGCATTGTGAAATGCTTAGTGAGCTTCTGTTGTTTTCATCACATATAAATATCTTGATTGATTTACTTTAGAAATCAATCTGTAGTCTAAGACAATTTCTGTAGTCTAAGGCCTTGTGTTTGCAGGATCGATGTGCAGCAGGGAGCAGGGTATGGGGCTAGGCACAGCCATGTGGTGATTCATTTCCGGGCAGGAATAGGTGCAGGTTGGGGATGTTACCCTGATGCTTGTGAACATGGGTGCTCAGCAGCCAGGGAGGATGTAGCTGTGCGGGTACACAGGTCTGGGGGGCATAACCCTGGTGTGTGCTGGTCTAGGGCACAGGGCCTTTTGTGCACATACATAGAGCTGTAGCAGCAGGTCAATGTTATGCCTTCATGGGTTTGGGGCACATGTGATCTGGCAATACAGGTCAGTACTTTCTTAGAGCTGGGAAGTGTGGCTGATGGCTGTGTGCATGTGTGGTTCTAGGACTGCAGTAAATTGAATTTCTCAGAGCTGAGTGCATGACTGGGGGCCTGTGCACATTCGTGGGTTTAGGAGTGTTGTAGACTGAAGTTCCCAGAGCTGAAGAATGTGATTGGGGGCTCATTTGCACGCACAGGACTAAGAGTGCCATAAACTGATGCGCTGAGCTCAGGGGGAGCTGAGTGAGGCTGTGTGACACTATGGGCATGGGGCGGTGGGGGGTGCCAGGGCAGGGGTAACCTAGGTATGGGGGTTAGTGCGCACAGCCTTTATGCACTGGTAACAGCCTGCAGGGAACAGGGAGGGAGAGGTAATGCTCTGGAGGGGTGCAGGAGAGGTGAATAGGGCTTCACTTAGGGTGAGGGTGTGGGGCAGGTACTTGCACTGGGATTGGTGAGGTGGGGGCATCTGGAGTGCAGGGAATGGGAGCTGGTGATGGGGTTTGGGTGTGTGGAGTGTGGGGTCATGGGGCTGTGCTGATGAGGGTAGTGCACCCAAGGAATGCAGCCTGGCTTACATCCTAGTCCCCAGCCCCCATCCATGCACTCCTGTGGGCTCCACACCTCCATGACAGGCTCCATCTTACTGCCTCTCAGTCCCTTGGCCTCTGCAACCAGGGCCACCTTATGTGGTGCAGAAGGCTCTTCCAGGTGATCCACACTCCCGATCACTGTCTCAGTCACCCTCCGTCCCTTCTCTAACTTTTCCACAAAGCAGGGCTGATCTCAACCTACTCTATTTAGTCATATTCCTGGAAGTCAAGCCATGTTCTTTAATCCTGATTCCCCCTCAGGGGAATATTTATTTTTTACTGCCTCTTCTGTACCCCTTCAATCACCCATCAATAAACTCAAACTTTACTTTCTTAAACCATCATTTTCTTCCTCACCTGATCAATATATGTTGTTGCAACTTTAACTCACTGAATTCTGGGTCAACTACTTTATTAACATTGCATTCTGAGTAGACAGTCATTAATGGATTGTCTATTTTGTTTCCTACTCTCTTCTTCATGACTTGTCACTGTTGGTTACATTCAGGTACTTTGGATTTGGTCTTTTTTTAGCTACCATTACACTATTCATGACATTGCTATTCTGTTGTCTGGTTACTTCCTTATAATTTTAATGATTAACTTTTTCAATTTTTTTTGTTTTATTTTGGCAACCAGAAGGCAGCATTTTTAAAGGATCATTGAGTGAGGAGAGGGTCAGATGATTCTCTCCACTGGCTCAGTGGGACTTTCACAGTTTCTTATTTGCTGTATAATCTTGATTAATGTAAACTCTCTCAATCATGCTCTCTGTCATTTGTTTATAGTGGAGATTCAAGAGTACCTATTTCTTAAAATAAAAGTCATAAAGCTCCCATCCTGAAGACAAAATTATTGAAGGTGGTCACTAATTACATTTTTGTTTTCAAAAATTAATAATTTTTTACATTTTACTGCCATTCTACTGTGCCATTGGGTACTCTGGGGCAGCGGGGGGGGGAGGGGAATACAGACTTGGCACTTGTATTTTGCAGAGAAGCCAGAAATCTAGATTTTATGTAAAAGTTCCCAGTTTTAAAATATTGACAACTCAAAAATCAAAGTGCTTGAGAAACATTGGCTCAGTAGGAACAGTGGGCAGATTTCCAGCTTCTGATTTGCTACTTCAAATTATTAACCGTAATCTCTCTCAATAATACTCTCTATAATTTGTTTACAATTGAGATTCAAGAGTACATATTCCATAGTGATTGTTGGATTTCAGATAAAGAATTCTAAGAGCCAAAGGAACTCTTGATGCAAAGTCTTCTTAGCCCCCTCCTCAGTGTCCTTGGCAGGTCCAAGGACCCAGATCTGAACCAATTGCATTACTAGCTAGTGTTGTATCCTCTAGATGATGAATACAAGCACCTCAGATAATTAGAAATTTGGTCATAATCCATTTCTGCTGATAACACCCTTCCCTATCGGTACACCCAAGGAATGCAGCCTGGCTTACATCCTAGTCCCCAGCCCCCATCCATGCACTCCTGTGGGCTCCACACCTCCATGACAGGCTCCATCTTACTGCCTCTCAGTCCCTTGGCCTCTGCAACCAGGGCCACCTTATGTGGTGCAGAAGGCTCTTCCAGGTGATCCACACTCCCGAATCACTGTCTCAGTCACCCTCCGTCCCTATCGGTACTTCACCCTGCCTGAGAAATGCAGCTGCACATCAAAGGAGAATGCTCAGCAATGGATCATACCCAAAGTCAACAAGCCCCCATGCCCCCATCCAATCAAGAGACAACACACCACCTAGTGGGCAACCCCCCCACCCTTGGCATCGCTTTCCCTTTACAACACAAATCCCAGAACAAAGAGGAGAGCTTTTTTCTTTCCTTTCACTGGCTCCTGCCTGCCTGCTTTCTCTCTCGCCAATAAATCTGTTAATCTTTAACTTGTTGTCTCATGTGGATTCTTAAAATAAAGGTTGTAAAGCTCCTATCCTGAAGGCAAACTTACTGAATATGGTCACTAATTACTTTTTTGATTTCCATGTGCTTCATGTCTGTTTTTCTTTCCTGAATTATTAGATACTGTGCAACAAGTACAATGCAGAAAGCTCTTCACATGAATTATCTCATTGGAGAGAACTGGTGAAGTGGCTCCTAGTAATTAATGTCCACGTTTCCTAAAGGAGAAATAGAGGTGAACAAGTGGCATGATCAATATGGCAGTACAACATTGTGAACGTAATTAACAGTACTGAATTATCTGTTTGAATGTGGTTAAAAGGGGGAATTTAGGCTGTATATATGTTACTAGAATAAGGATTTAAAAAATACATAGAACTGCACAACACAAGTGAACCCTAAGTTAATCCATTGACTATAACTAATGATACAATCATTAAAACATACTTTCATCAATTGTAACAAATGCACCACACTACCACAAGATGTTAATACTAGGGTGGTATATGGCAATTCAGTGTTTTATGCATGATTGTACTGTAAACCCACAAAATCTCTAATAGAATAAAAGAAATGTAAGAAATAACAAGGGACACAGCTCAAGGTCAGACAGGGACAGGCCTGCCCACTGCTGTGGGGCTTGTGAGCCAAGGCACAGCATACACCCATCCAAAGGCATCGGCTGTCATCCCACTGCATCAGTGGGTGCTCTGGGAGAATACAGGCTTGGTGCCTGTATTTTGCAGCGAAGTCAGAAATCTAAATTTTATGTAAACTTTCCAGGATTTAAACTGTTAAAATGCTTCTATGGCTGGATGCAATTTCCATGCCCCAGTAAGTGTGGCAATTGGCCTCTTGTCTGGGGGGAGATGGAAATCCTAAGCCCTTACTGCATGTCTTCAGGTGTCAGCAAAGATATTTCATGTCTGGCCCTCATTCACCTGTGATCCTACCCTATAAAGCTGAGCTGAGACTCCTAGGCACAAGCCACTGCTCTGGAGCCACTCAGCTAATAAAAGACAAACAGAATTTAAAGTCAGACCACACAGACCACTTCAGGAATGGGTGTCTGGGTAATATGGACAACATACACCTAAAATCATTCTGCATCAGAGCAGTATTATTCCCAAAAGCCAAAGGGTGGAAGCAACCCAAATGCCCCCCAAAAAATGAATGGATAAATAAGATGTGCCATATTCATACAATGGAGTATTATTCAGCTATGAAAAGGAATAAAGTACTTACACAGGGAACAGCATGGAAACATCTTGAAGACATCATGGTAAGTGAGAGACATCAAAGGCCACATATTGAATGATTCCATTTACGTGAAATGTCCTTAACAGGAAAATCCACAAAGACTGATGATTAGTGGATTCGTGGATTAGTGGATTACTGGTTCATAGTGGGGTTGGGTATGGGGGAGTGATTGCTAACAGGTGTGAGGTTTCCTTTGGGGTGATGAAAATGTTCTGGAATGAGATGGTTGTGATGGTGTCACAGCAAATGTGAACATAATAAATGCCAGAAATGGTAAATTTTATGTTATGTGTATTCTACCACAATTGAAAAGAAAGACTCTTGAGCAGTGTGATGGTGGCTCAGTGGCAGAATTCTCGACTGCTATGCTGGAGACCTGGGTTCAATTCCCGGTGCCTGCCTGTGCCAAAAAAA
>PVIY010010589.1:0-15658 GCA_004026745.1 Myrmecophaga tridactyla | reverse complement strand
CCCAGCTTCACAGAATCTGCACCCCAGCAATAATGAAGCATCTTTCTCCTGCTTCATTCCTTGGGTAGAGTTGCCACCTTGCCTTTCAAAATCACCTTTTTGGCTCAAATTCCTCCCTCACATAGGACACTTTTAGGTTCCTGAGTCCCCATGGGTACTTTGTGCAGCTTAAGTTTATGATACACAGCCAATATATATTTTTAACAATGAAGAAAATAATCATCATTGGGAAAAGTATAAACTCTCAGTGATGGAGTTGCTTGTACCAAACAAAAAGGAATACTGCTTTCTCATTCTAAACTAATATATGGAGAGGTGACAATATATGATAAAAATCATAATATGTGGAGGAGTCAATGACGTCTTCAAAGTCCTAGGTTTGAAGTACCTGGAGGATTGTGGAAGATGGCAGCTGCAGTCAGAATTCCCAGAACCTCTTCCTTTCCAAGTCCCACTCACCCTCCTAACTGAAGCATGAGAGCACACACAAGGTTAAGCACCCTGAACCTGAGCAGGGCATTTGGAACCTCAGATCTGCTGGGACCTCTGGATAAAGCATGGATTAGGGATTTCCTTCCGTTCTGTACCCAGTGGGAGCTGAGAGATCAGGATTTAAGGAAACAATGGTCTGGAGTCCTGTGGATTTTTGTAGTTGAGCCCCCAGATAGCTGTGGACTCCTGCCTAACATGGTACCTTTGTCTGTATTGGATTTATTGTTTGGAGACCTGTGAGCTCCTCAGAGTTAATCTAAGCCCCTCAACCCTGGGACTGGCCTATGGCTCAGCAGGTAGGACTGTGTTATGGCATTCATGGAGCTCCATGGCTCTCCTTTTCCCTCTCTCTTGCCTCACCTCTCTGCTACTTTGCTTCAGCAGCAGCTCTCAGGCTCCCCCATACTGTATATTATTGTGTTGGTCCCCACAGTGATGCTCTTCACCTCTCCTGTGGCCCGCCTCCTCCTTCCCTGCCCCCTCTCCCCAAACCTCCCAGTTCCCTTTAAGATATCATCGTGGTTAAGATGATGGCTTCTGGAGCCAGTGTCCAAATCCTTCACTCATCATGTCAACATGGGCAAATCACTCAACTTTTCTTTATGTGTAAATATACTGAGAGTGTTTATACCCACTTCATTTTATGGCTTTAGGATTTGAATGAGTTAGTACTGCATTCAGAAGGGTGCCTCGTACATAGTGAAGTCTGTCTTTGTCTCTTTCTCCTCTAAATGTCTCTGATGGTTGAGTGTCACCAAAGTCTCAGGTTCCATTTCAGGTCTGATCTAATGGAGAGCATTCTCAGTAAATAGGGGGACTTGGATTGAAATTGTTCTGACCAAGGAAAGATGTAGAGGTTCTTGTGTTCATGAAAAGGCAAAGGTAATTGTTTTTAAGCCTTGTGATAAGTTGTTTAGCTATACTCAGAAATACCTTAACAGGCATGTAATTCTAAATTTTTAGAAATTGTTATCATTGATTCCAAGTGACAAAATCAATGTCTGTTATAGTTAACTAGTTTTTATTAAGCATCTTTTGTGCTTTGCAATAAACCGTGTTTTCCAATTAAGGAGTTTTCAGGTAAGAGTCATACCCTTTGGTGAGTTGGGATACTGAAATAAATATCTAAATAATATGTGGGAGTATCTGTTATGGTCAGTCAGATGAGGGAAACCAGACAAATTATTATTTAAAAAAAATAATAAATTTTTAATAGAGAAGTTGTAGGTTTACAGAAAAATCAAGCAGGAAATACAGTCACCCTCCCCCATTATCCACAATTGCACTAGTGTGGTAATTGTGTAACAATTGTAAAATAATATAATTATAATTGTACTATTAACCATGGTCCATAGTTTACATTAGAGTTCACTGTTTGTGTTGTATAGTCCTAAGGGTTTTTTAATTTTATTTTATTCTAGTAACATATATGCAACTCAAAATATCCCCTTTTACCAAATTAAAATATATAATTCAGTGGTGGCAATAACATGCACAATGTTGAATTATCATAACCACCATCCATTACCAAAACTTTTTCATCTCTCCAAACAGAAATTATGTACCAATTTAGGCATTAGCTCCCCATTCTGTACCGCCACACTGTCCCCTGGTAAGCTCTATTCTAGTTTCTAACTCCATGAATTTGCCTATTCTAATTATTTTATATCATTTAGATCATACAATATTTGTACTTTTGTGTCTGGTTTATTTCACTCAATTTGATGTTTTCAATGTTCATCCATGTTGTCACAAGCATTAAAACTTTATTGCTTTTCATGGCTGGACAATATTGCATTGTAAGTGTGTGCTGCGTTTTGTTTATCTCTTTGTCTGTTGACAGACACTTGGTTGCTACCATCTTTTGGCAATTGCATATAATGCTGCTATGAACACTGGTGAGCAAAAATATGCTTGGGTCCCTGCTTTCACTTCTTTTAATATGTATCTAGAAGTGGGATTGCCTGGTCATATGATAATTCTATGCTTAAATTTCTGAGGGACCACCAAAGAATTTTCCATAGTGCTGCACCATTTTATATTCTTACCAACAATGAATAAGTGTTACTATCTCCCTGCATCCTCTCCAACATTTGTTAAGGTCCATTTTTTAAACAGTAGCCATTCTAGTGGGAAAGAAATGTTATCTTATAAAGACTTTGATCTGCAATTCCCTAATGAGCATCTTTTCATCTTTTTTTTTTGGACCATTTGTATATCTTTGGAGAATTGTCCATTAAGATCTTTTGCCCATTTTTAAAATTGTTGTCTTTTCTTTTTTAGTTTTACTTTCATGATGCAGTCCTTTGATTCACAAAAGTTTTTAATTTTGATGAAACCCCATTTACCTATATATATATTATTGGCCATGCTTTTCGTGAAAAGTTTAGGAAACCATTGCCTAACACAAGTTCCTGAGATGCTTCCCCAACTTTTCTTATAGATGTTATGTGGGTCTCTTTCTCATATTTAAGTCTATGACCCACATGAGGTAATTTTTGCATATGGTGTGAAAAAGGGGTACTCCTTGATTCTTCTGTTTATGGATATCTAGTTTTCCCAGCACCATATGTTGAAGAGCGTGTACTTTCTCAATTGAGTGGACCTGGCATTTTTATCAAAAATCAATTAACCAAAAAAAAAAAAACCCCACCAATTAACCATAGAAGTGAGGTTCTATTTCTGAACTCTCAATTTGATTCCATGCAGACCAGTTACAGAGGGAATACAATATAAGTTGTTTGTTAGGAATTGAGCATCAGAAAGAGAGAAAGGGTACAATACTTCATGAAGGTAGAAGAAGCTGCTAGGTTGAATTTACAAAGATTTAGAAGTTTGAAAGAGGGGCCCCATAGAGTTGAAATTCTACCTCTGAGAAGGGAGTGCGAGGTTGATGCTGGTATCTGAGGGGTTGTGAACAGCTGGTTCTACAAATGTTGGAAACTAGAGTCAGCTGCTCCTTCTGAGATGAGCCTTTGCTGCTCAAGTGAAGATGTGTTACTAGGGTGGTTTCTTCAGTTTTCTAGGGCTATTATAACAAAGTACCATAAGTTGGATGGTTAACACAAGGAAACTGAATTGTCTCACATTTCTGGAGATGAGGAGTTATAAACAAAGGTGTTGACAGGACCACGTTTTTCCCTCTGATGTTTTGGGAAGAATCTGCTCCATGCCTATCTCCTGGCTTCTCGTGGCTTCAGGGATTCCTTGTCTTGTAGATGTATCTGCCTCTGGCCTCACATGAACATCTTCTCTCTTTTACTGTGTGTGTCCTCTCCCCTTTTTGTAAGACCAGCAGTCACACTGCATTAGGGGCCACTCTTACCCAGTTTGTCCTCCTCTTAACTAACCACATCCTTGAAGATTTTCCAAATAAAGTCACATTCATGGGACCAGGGGTTAGGACTTGATGTATCTTTTTTGGGGATACAACTCATCCCATGATAGGTGACCTTGAGAGATAAAGGAAGAAAATTGGGTGGAGAAATCAGTTCTCTCTCCTCCAGCCACGCAAACTGGCTCTAGTGCCTCCACTTGTCAGAAAAGGAATATAAATAAGTGATAATGAGAATCTAGTGGGACATATTAAGGTACAATTAGGTGAATTTTCAGGAGGTAGGGATTGAGGAAGCAGGGATCCTAGGAGTATTTTGACACCTCTCTAGTTCGTCAAGGAAGGCTCCATGTAGTAGATGGTACCTAAGTTACAAAAAGGAAGATTGTTAAATCTCAGTGTACTCAATAAGATCATGATTCTTACTTTCTTGCTGTTTGTTTCACCCATTCTGAAATGAACAAATAAACTTAGGGGTGAAATTAGGGGACAAAAAAATGAAATTTACATGGTTCACCAGCAGGTATGACTATTGTCAACTTCATTCAATGTCCTTGATAGTTACCATGTTTACCAGATGTCCAAATGAGATGAATGTGAAAATGCCCACTTGAGCCATGCTTCATTCTTGTATATATAAAACATCACCATTGACACACTGTCATCAGAATAGCAATCAGCAAGACACTATGCACTTTCAGTTAAAAGCATCTCTACTTCCAGAAGGACAAAATGTGAAAATCTGTGGTAAAGAATAAAGTGAAGTTAGCAAACTTGGGCTTTTATAGGACAAAACATACATTTTATATTGATCCCAGAATGTTTTTCTGTATACTATGTAGAATGCAAAATATAGAGTTTTCTCATTAACTAGGGAAGGAGAATCCATTAGACCTTTGTTTTGGATCAATCCTTCATATATATGATCATAACCACTTTTCCCTTTAAATTTTATCCCCAGACATAGAGAAAAAATAGTCTTTAATCATGACCTTTTAAGAATTTTGTGGTTAAGACATTTTAAGATACATAGAATTTGAGGTTTTGACCGTTCTTAGAAGTAAGTGGGACATGGGAAGCACTTGGAGAACATCTATAATAGGCTGGTGATATTTTTAGTTTCTACTTAATTACACTTTGAGTTTTTGATTTTTCTCTTTTTATAGAATAGCATAAAATTTTAAATCATTTTACACTTATTTAAATACTTAGTGCCAAAATATAAAAAAACTCCTTGGAAATTTCTTTTGGTTGGTCATTGTTTGGGTAAATCACACTACTGACCCTTTGCATTAGTGTCGACTGTGGGAGTCACTCATACATGAAATACCATAAGTGCTATGCAAAACTGAACTGGACAAAGCTTATCTTGTGTCTTTTGAATTCCTCACTGTCCATTCTTTCCAGATAGCCTCTTGAGAGTGCCCTTCACATCCTTGTCAACAAGGTGTTGTAGTGAAGTTTGAAGTAGGTGTCAACATAGAAAAAAGTCAAGAGTTTCCATCCCCTCTGAGAAAAATGGCTTGATGTGGACTGTGGTGACACTGCAATAGAGGAAGGCAACTAGCAGGTAAGAATGACAAGTACAGCACTTACTTCTCCCCTTCGTATACTGGATGTCAATACTGCCTGGGCAATGGGACCATTGGAGATGAGGATGAGCGAAGGAAAAATGGGTACCAAGGTGAGTGGAAGAATATGGAAAGACATAAGGCTAGACAATAAACAGTGGCAAGCAGGAGTTTTATTTTGGAATATAGAAATTGCCTTAAAGATTATGGCTCAACAGGCATTAACAGATTCAAATCATGAAAGAGATATGATGAAATATGTGGTCTTAAAAACAGAAACAGTGAAAATTTTTAATAAGGAAAATGTGGAAGAGTGTGGTCATTATTTTTAAAATCTAATGAACTGAAACACTTGATTTTGTCCATTTTATTGTCTTTATCTTGGAGTAGCCTAAATTGAACACTGCTTCTGCTAAGTGATTAATGTGAGGAAGAAGGGACACAGGAAACAATGTAAATGTCATACTCTTTTCTATACATGCCCCAAAGGCTAATGACCCTCTATAATAAAACAGTCCAGTTAATCAACTGTATTGAAATATTGTGTTTTAGTACATGTTGAAACTATATTGACCACAGGCAGACATGCTATGGGGGTCACAGAAACTTTAGTATATAATATATATATATATATTGGATAGAAAATATGTATATATTACTTGAGGAAGACCTTGGCTTTCTTTGTCTCTTCTCTATATTGAATTGTTTGTGTTTGAATATGTGGTTAGATCCTGACCTTTGAGAAAGTGATGTCAGTAGATTTTGACTAAAGCGTTATGCTTAATTCCAAATAAATTGACATGATAGATTATGATCTTGCTTTTAATCAACAACTTATAATGTCCACATTGAAGAACCTCTAAGGATTCTAACTACACAGTACAGATCAATGTTTTCAAAAGCTTTCTTGGCAAAAGTGACATTTTTGAGAGACCCTGGAGAGCACATATTCCAACCATTCCTCCTTATCAGTGTTTCCCACACCTGTCCACAAACCACTCATAAAAGCAGAGGAAAATGAACACATGGAATCTGGCCACAGTATAAAGCAGATCAATAAAGTATAAAGCAGATCACTAAAGTCACATAACATATTTGAAGTCATATCTATATTTTTCTCTCTACATATCAGTTTTTTTATGTAAACACATTTTAATCTACATATCAGTTAGATTATTTAAATACTTTCCCCTAAAACTTTGACTAATATTGATGCTTCTGGAAAATTCGTCATGTTTGTCTTGTGGCTTTATATAATACAAACATTGAATATTTGGGAGACCCTAATGTTCCAGCTATTAGCTGCCTTACAAAGCACCTCAAAACTTAGTGACTTAAAATAACAAGCATTTTATTATTATATCTCACCATTTTGTGGCTTAGGAATTTAGCCAGGGATTAGCTGGGTATTCTGTTCCATGATTCATCTATTGAGGACACTTGGTGGCATTAAAAAGGTGAGTGGGCTGGTCAGGAAGGTCTACAATTACTCCACTCATGTGTGGTAGGGAAGGCTGGAAGCCTGGTTTAGTTGGGACTGTGGATGATAGCACCCACATGTGGACCCTAGCATAGCTATTTTAAGATAGTTGGGCTCCAACCTAATGACTCAAGGATACAAGAGTGTTCTTAACTGGAAACTGCTACGCTTATTATGACCTTGCCTTGGAAGACCTAGTATAACCTTTTTACTGCATCCTAATGGTCAAGCAAGTCACTAAGGCCAGATCTGATGTAAAGGGAGGAAAATTCACCTCCATCTCTTACAACAAGGAGTGGAAAAGAATCTCAGGCCATCTTTAATGTAATATACCTATTCTTAGAAACACAGTCCTCAATACTTTCAAGTAAGTTCTATAATTAGGTCCTACCATTACATAGCTAGATGTATTGATCCACTTTCTGTGGATCAAAGTTACATTGCTTTTACTGACTTTTGCTTTGTTCCTATAAAAAAAGTTACAAGAAAAAGCTTTTTTATATCTTTTTGTATGTTCACTAATATGGTTCTAAAAGGTTTTTCACTATTAAACAATGATTGCTCTACTGTATTTCATAGGAAAAATTCTTCTGTGGTCTTGGTATGAGGAATACTAATTCTTCTTTTACATTTCTTAAAATAAATGCTATAACACAATGAAACCTATTTTCTTTTTGACTTGACATAAGAAAACCTTCCTTTATTCCCTTTTTTCCTAATTTAAATGTTTATTATTATGATTTTATCTTCTCCCTTTGGCTATGTTAATATTTGTTATTCACAAGTCAGGGGGATAAAACAAATTAAATATAGATGAATTCAGGAAATGGGGAGAAAAATAGAAGATGCTAGTGTCATGTCTCCATTCTACCAAAGGAAATAACCAGCAGAAACTTTGGTGTTTGTCTCAGTTCCTTCATTTACTAGATGAATGACCTTGGACAAGTTATTGTAACATCTCTAAAGATCCAATTTTTATATGAAAAGGAGGAAACATGAAAGTGATTAGATTGTAGGTATTTGTGGATTAAAGATGCATTGACTCTAGTGCCAAATTCTTGGAAAACCTCAATGAATGTTAGCTATTACAATTACCTTGAATTTGTGACATAAAATTTTATTGTCTTTAATCCTGGCTGTCTTTACATTTTGTTTCCTGAACTGGAATGCACTTTTTTGGAGATAAAAGCTCATACCACTTTCATTTGTAAATGAGGAACTAATACAGCATGCTCATTCTTGCTCCTTAACTGTCTATTACAGATATGTTTCACTGCATCAATCAATGGTGGGAAATTTTCTATGAATGAAACTTGAACTACAGAGAAAAATATCATCTGAGATCATAGCTAGATGAAAGCAATCTACTGCTTTCTTGAAATTTTATGAGAGTCATATAAAGTTCATGGAGATTTAAATACATGGAGAGGAATAGAAAATTCATTATAAATAATATACATTTCAATTTCACATGCTGTATACTTGGAAGTAATAGGAATGGGAAGAAAGCAGGTTGAAAGAGATAGATGGAAGAAAAATAGGAACCAGAAGATGAAAAGGTGGAAGAGTCAGAAACTTAGAAATTAATTCAATAAATACTTATTGAACACCAAGTCTGTTCAAATGATTCCTAAAAATATATGGCCTCTTAGAATTAAATAATTTATCTTAGACATGGGATTTTAGGCACTCTGACAATATAGGAGTTGAGTTGTTTTGGACAGGGGAGTTTGGGGACCCCCAAATCTCTCAAAAGACCTACAGTTTCATTATTAACTTATTAAGTAAAAGGTGCTCTAAGCACACAGCACATTTGTGGAATATTCTTTGACAAATGGAAATGGTCACATGTCAGATCTTCATCTTCTGCAGAACCTCCAGATCCTTTGTAGGAGTCTTCTCAGGGCTCCTTTCACATCCTTATTCCTCAGGGTGTAGATGAAGGGATTGCAAGTGGGGGTGATTATGGAATAGAAGAGGGAGATAAACTTGCCTTGTTCTTGGGAGTAGCTGGATGGAGGCTGCAGGTACATGTAGATGGCAGGTAGATACAAAAGGGACACCATGGCCAGATGGGAAGAGAAGGTCCCAAAGGCCTTGTGCCGTCCTTTGGAGGACTGGATCCTGAGCACCGCACGGGCAATGAAGCAGTAGGAGAGGAGGATAAAAGCTAGGGGGAGCAGCACAAAGAAGGCCACCAGAACGGCCAGTGTGAGATCATTCACTGTGGTGTCAGCACATGACAGCTTGATCATGGCTGGCACCTCACAAAAGAAGTTGTTTAGCAATTGCCACCCACAGAAAGGCAACTGCACGGTCAAGACTACTTGAACAAGAGAGTTGCCAAAGCCACTGATCCAGGCCATGGCCACAAGCAGTTGGCAGAGAGAGCGGTGCATGATAACAACATACCTGAGGGGCTCACAGATGGTCACATAGCGGTCCAGGACCATGACAGCCAGGACAATGCACTCGGTGCAACCCAACCAGTGGAAAGTTGCATATTGCACTGTTCAGCCCCCGTAGCTGATGGTCTTCTTGGAGCTGCCCATGTTGACCAGTATCTGTGGGACTGTAGTTGTGGTATAGCAGAGGTCCAGGAAGGACAGGTGGCTGAGGAAGATGTACATGGGGCTATGGAGCTGGGAATCCAGCCGGGACACCAAGATGATGGAGATGTTCTCCAACATGGCTAGAACGTAGGACACCAAGAGGACCACAAAGAGAGCAAGTTCCAGCCATGGTCTGTCAGAGACACCCAGAAGGATGAAATCCCCAGGTGAATCTCCCAGGAAACTCTGGTTGTCATGCTCATGCTGATGCATTTTCTGGTACCTGTGGTAAAGCAAAAAAAGTAAAAATTAATAAAACCTGAGAGGAGGAATCAATCATCTTCCTTCCTCTTGTGTTCATGTATTCTTACATAAGTTACATCTGTCTGGTCTTCTTTACATCTGTAGAGTAACTGGACGTGGAAGAGTCAGAACCAGGAGTCAGAAAAGCTGCATATGTGTCCTTGTTTTACCTCCTGCTCCTATGACATTGACTATGCCATTTCATCTCTGAACTTCAATGTCTGCAAATGTAAAATGGAGAGAGAATACCTGCTGTAACTGTGGAAGCCTGAGTAAGAGAAAGGAACATTAATTATGATAATTTTTCCCAATTTTGTCAAAATTTGTCATAGTTCCCTTCTCCATTAGAATGTTTGTCTTCCCTCTGCAAACACATTGAAAGGAAAATCTGTTTTCTCAGGTTTCCTCATTTTATCTTTTGGAAGTGGTGGTGAGAGGTGACAGAAAGCAAGTGTTATGGCTTTGTAAATAGCTGGGGACTTTGTTGACATAAAAGTAACCTACTCCCTTCCTAGAGTTTATATCTGGTCCCATCACCATGGAAAGGTGCTTCCTGGTTCTCTGGACCACACTTTTCTCTCTCCTTCACAACCTTTCACACACAGGGAGCATTTACTCACTTTGGCAAATAACAATCACATAATTCAAGATTCTCCGAGTCCCTTGAGTGTAGAGGTCAATTCCTATGTTCCTTTCCCCTAGTCCCTGCCATCATCATGACACCTAGTGAGGCCCCAGAGTATAGAAATTTGACCATCAGTGGAAAGTTCTTGAAGATTATAAGAAATGTAGTCCCTAGAATCATCTACTAAAAGATGACAGTGCCTCTAGAGCTAATAGTTTTCTGCCAGTTTGGGTAACATTTGAATACCCTGGACAAGTTTTTGCCAAGCAACTGTCCCTTCTTGGTGATGGAAAACACAGCTGATTTGATTTCTGAATGCTATCATTGGTAGAAAGCTAGCAGGTTTGCCATGTGAAGATTCACAGGGACTTTCCTCTGAACACCATAGACTCCAGCCTCCTACTCTATCTCTGACACGGCCCACCATGCACAGAATTTAAAGATTATGATTCAGACCTCAAGGTCATGATGGGAATGATAGGGTTCATGGTAGGGTTGACAAGAAAGAAAATTTGTAGGCAGGTCATTTATAAAAAAATTCCTTTTTAGAATTTTATTTGTTGCTTTATGCATAAGCTATAAAATGCATGGAGATCTCTTTAGCTCAGATGATGCAACAACCCCTCTATCTGCTCCCATATTCTAATGAATGCTGAAAGGAACTGAAGCCCAGGGTTTAAATTGATAAATAAATGTACATCTCCTCTCATCCTTCTATTGTTTCTAAATTACATACTAGTTGCTATAAAGTTTTCGATATTCCTGTGGAACACCCAATTATTGGATTTGCTCCCACTATTCTATCAGAAATCCCCTTTCCCAAATAAAACTCATAGAATACAATCATATTTCTAATGAGAACTCAGGACACTGGTTTTCATTCAATGAACTGTGGCAGGGGAAAGTCAGGTTCTTCTACTTTTTATGTTGAAAGGAATTATGTCATTTCCCTCTCTGCTCTGTTAGATTTCTGATGCCAGAGTTTCTTTCCTAAAGTGGGGAAGAGAGGGAGAAATTACAGGGGTAGAGAAGGAAAAAATAAAAGGATGGTGGAAGCAAGGGAGAGGGATAGTAATATGCCACATTTAATAATAAATGAAAAATTTTAGGCATTCCACTACATGCCAGGAACTATGATAATAACTTCACGTTTTTATTTTACTTCATTCTTTTACCACGCAGTGAGGTAGATGTTTTCACTTCCATTTTACCATTGAGCAAGGAGTGGTTCTCAGAGGCTGATTGGTCTGCTTTAGTTTATTTACAGAGAAGTTAGTGGTAAAGCCAGGATTGAAAGCTCTTGTTGTAATACCATATTCTCTCTCGCATTGTGCTTAAAAAATGCAAATGATGCACTGGAAAGCAGCAAGAGCTTCTCATTGCAACAACAGCATAATTGAGGTTAAAAAGGATGCTGGAGAAGAGGGATAAAGGAGAGCTATGTCAATGGAGGGAAAGAGGGAAGAAGATGGTTCCAAAGGGATTTGAGGAGGAGAGACTTTTTAAAATCACTAGTTCAATGTATGACTCATTCATACACACATGCACACACACACACACACACATGGCTTCTCAGTGCAAAGCCAGGTGTCATCCTAGCCCAATTGTTCTTGTCCTCTATCTGATGCCCTTTGTCCAGCTCTTTCCACTCACAGTTCTGCCTGGGTCCCACCCTGCCCTCCGTTGATGCCCACTGCGACCTTTTCCCATCTTCTCATCATCTGAATCATGTGCTCCCCAGGTGCTCACTTTGCTTCACTGGATGAATATAGTAATCTCCATGCCTGCCACAATTACCTCTCGTACACTTATGTCTCCAGCTGAGATGTCCTTACTGTGCTTGAACTCCATTTTTGACATTGCTAACAATGATATCTTTAATCTCACTTATCAGTCATCCCCACAATGTCAAATCAACTCCTCCCAGTTTGACTATTACCCTGACTCAATATATTCAGGTTATTTCAAATAATATCCTACTCCATATTTATCATAGTTCATCATGACCTTATCATATTGGCTCCCCCTGCACAATGCCATTGACATGTGCTGGATGCATCTTGTCAGGTGATTCCTGGGCAGAGACTGGACTGTGGTTACCTGCTGTGTTCCTATAGGCAGTCTCTTCCTTATTCAAACCATCATTCACATTTCTGATGAAGTCTTCTTTCTAAGACTCAGATCTTAACAACAATGGTATCTACAAAGCTTCCAATTACCTAGAAAGTAGGAACACATCTCCTCACTGTCTCCTCACATAAAATCCCTGCAGTTTCCTCTGAGATCTACCTTAGCTGTCATCACAGGGTGTTTTAAAGTCTGTACCTATACCATTTCTACCTGCAAGCAAGACAGTGAACTCTTTGATGCACTCTTGTGATAAATATCCCTTAAATGATATATAACCTAATATCTATCATAGCGTATCTATCTATCTATGCACTCTTGTGATAAATATCCCTTAAATGATATATAACCTAATATCTATCATAGCGTATCTATCTATCTATCTATCCTCTATCTCCATCTATATCTCTCTATCTATACCTATTTACTTCTATCTACCTATCTATCTATCTAATCTATTTACCTATCATCTAATCTTGTGGTAATTGCTACCACTTGCTGCTAAAATCCCTTTTGGTGGTTGATACAGCAATTTGCATAGCATGTAGTTCAGTTGGAAAATGGGTCCCGAATAAGCTTCAACATCAAGCTCACTGCCTCTGTGTCTTTGAGGAAGTTACTTAACCCTCTGTGCCTCTGTATTATCATTTGCAGAGTAAAGGAAACACTAGTATTGCCCTCCAAAATTTATTATAATGATTAAATGAACAAAGAACTCAGGACAGCATCTGGCATGGAATAATGAACTTTTAGCTTTTTTTACTTCTATAAGTGGTCTCCACAGTTTGTTCTATTTGTCACATGAAAGGAACAAAAACACTTTTGGTAGAGAGTTAGCATGAAGTACAGGAAATTTTAATTCATGGACTATGATTGACATGAAGAAAAACTAGAACTCAAACCACTATGAAGTAGTGGCACTTTGGGGCAGACATTTTCCTTCTCTTGGTTTTGAATTTATCATGTTTGGCTTCTAGCTCTAAATGTCTGAGAAAGGCATGTGGTCATATCATGACAATGAGTTGGGTTCCATTTTTGCTTTCTAGGCTTCTAGGAAGCACTTTGTCTGAAGTTAGAGGAAGGAAAGAGGATGAAAATGTGTGAAGACTGACCCAAAGAAAGGTGGGAGCTTGAGCTTTGGGGATGAAGTGGGAAAATTCCCTATTCCCAACAATTGCTCCACTGTTCTCTCTACCACTGAGATTAGATCTGTCCTGGACATCCAACTGACAACATTTCCAGAGATCTAGGGCCATAAATATCTCTGCAAATGGAAAAAAATTCCAATGGAATAGACAGTTTTTTGGCTGAGAAGATGCTTCTGTAGTTGTACAGGGAAACTCCCATGATAGAAACTGACGAGTCCAACTAGCATTGTGCTAAAATGACCTTGTCAAATATCTCCACTCTCACTCTTACTATCAGCATCGTCTTTTACTCCAGACAGCAATGTGCCCTGTGAATGGGTTACATTATCCAGCCTCCCTCACAAACAGGTAAAGCTAATAGGATGCAAAGAGATGTCGGATCCTGGGAATTTGGGTCAATATTTGCCAAACTTTCCTACTTCATTTGTGTTTTCTTACCTGAAATGTGGACTTGGTGACTGGAGCCCTGGTAGCCAGATTTGACCTTGAAGTAACCTTGAGGATGAAAGCCACACACTGAAAATGGAGGAACCTTCAGAAGGAACCAGTTTACCTGATTATGGAGGTGCCATGAAATGTTCACCTCCAGAGACTTGGACACGAGAGTAATAAGTTTCTTTCTGTTTGCACTACTGATTTGGATTTTCTGTTTACGAAGACAAACCTAATCCTAACAGACCTTTCATGAAGATTTTCTGAAATTTCTTTTTCTATCTAATATTATATTATGGGCTTTAATAGAGTTATTGATATTAATAATCTCCACTCAGGTAGAAGGTAATCTGAAGCAGCCTGTTTTGACATAGCTAAAACAGATTAAGGATTGAACCAACAGTGAATAAATGAACGTGCTTAATTATCAAATTAATGATAATCAATACTTAATGCATCAATAGTCATTGAGATTGAAGATGAAACCTTCCAGGATTCAAAGCTATATAGTACTTTCAAGTGTTCTAGAATTAGAAGAGAGAAGTTTTCTTCTGCTTTGAATGAACTGTAGAGTTTGATTGCAGGGGATGATACAGATTCCCTGCATTTCTATAATTACATGCTCTTTCAGCTGTGGTTAGGATTAGAGTGAGGGAAAGAAAGATTTACACTAATAACTAGAAGAAAACATCTCTAGAACAATCTTACTTAACACGAGAATGGTAGATGGTAGCGGTAAAAAAACAGACTTTTGCCATCAAATGAACTGGAATCAAATCCTCGTACTCAATGATTAGGACTTGAATGAGTTACATAAGTCTTCTGAGGCTTAGTGTCCTTATCTTCAAAGTAGATATAAAAAAATCTGACTTCTGGGTTGTTATAAGAATAATTGATATATGCAAATATTTTAGTGTATTTCTGGTACAACATTTAAGAAGTGATAGTCTGTAGTTTCCTTCCTTTCCTCACTGTTTATAAACAAATATTTAAGGAGTGCTTACTATCTACTATGCATTATTATAAATGGAAAAAAGAAGTTATTCGTCCCCTTGAGGAACACTCTTTGGATGACAGCTCTAAGACTTGCTTGTGATGGTGGCTGCCTAGCTGCTGATATCTGTGTGTTAACCCTCAAACTCTTTATTAAAACAGATGGATTTTATGGTTCGTAATTTATACCTTAATAAAACCCCCCAAAATTGGGGGTCCATATGGAACTGCCTGAATGGTGTAGAAAATAAGACATTAAACAAATAATTACAAAACTGTAGAAATACAGTTGTCAGAAGGATTAAGAAAGACTAGGTAATGAAACATAGACCTAACCCTAGCAGGGAAAAGTGGTGGGCAGAACAGTTCCTTATGGATGTGGTTTCAACCTTATCATCATTATCCTCATCAGGCTCAAATGCCTTTTGGGATGTCCATCAGCAGACACTGATCAGGATGATATATAGTTACATCTCTGAGTCGTGTCCATCTTGAGTCCATCAAGAAGTTAGCATTCACCTGTCTTCAGCGGGACATGCAGTCTGTTTGCTGCAATAGTGGAGTTTCATTGCCCTTCCATGTCCTCAATTTTTCAATTGAT
>PVIY010010588.1:0-68167 GCA_004026745.1 Myrmecophaga tridactyla | reverse complement strand
GGTTAGGATTAGTGAATTGGAGGATGGAACATCTGAAATCCAAAAAGAAACAGAAACTATAGGGAAAAGAATGGAAAAATATGAGCAGGGACTCAGGGAACTGAAGGATGATATGAAGCACACAAATATACGTGTTGTGGGTGTCCCAGAAGGAGAAGAGAAGGGAAAAGGAGGAGAAAAACTAATGGAAGAAATTATCTCTTTCTGATTTTTAAGAAGTTATGTCATGAATGGATTCTGAACTTTATCAAATGCTTTTTTCATATATTGGAATGATCGTGTGGTTTTTCTTTTTGGCTATTAAAATGGTGAATAATATGTTTTGAGTTTCAAGTGGTAGATCAACCTTTCATTCCCTGGATGAGCCCCACTTACTCCAGATGTTTAAATTGTATTAAAGAATTTTTGTGCTGTGTTCATGAAAGATGTTAGTTGGTAGTATTCTTATACTGTCTTTGTCAGGTTTTTCTATCAGGGTAATATTGGGCTCTTAAAATAAATTGGGAAATGTGCCCAGAAGAATTTATGTATAATTAGAATAATTTCTTCCTTAAATATTTACTATAATTCATCAGCAAAGCTATCTGGCATGGAGTTTTTGTTAGAATATATATTTTTAAATGTTATATTTATTGTGAAAAATAACGTATATATAAAAAAGCAAGAAATTTCCAAGTATATTTTAACAAGTAGTTATATAATAGATTTTAAAGTTTGTCATGGGTTACAGTTGCATGATTTTAAATTTTTTCTTCTAGCTGTTAAGGACACTGGAGACTAAAAGAAATATCTATATATTGATTCAGCAGTCATATTCATTTGTTAAATCCTATCTTCTCTAGTATACTCTTTCTTCTCTGTTTTTTCTTTTTTGTGAAAAATAACATATACAAAAAAGCAATAAATTCCAAAGTACATTGCAACAGTTAATTGTAGAACAGATTTCCGAATGTGCTATGATTCACAATTCCACTATTTTAGGTTTTTATTTCTAGGTGCTCTAAGGTACTGGAGACTAAAAGAAATGTCAGTATACTGATTCAGCACTCATCCTCATTTAATAAATCCTACCTTCTCTGTATAACACCACGATCACCTTTGATCTTTTTATCACTCTTTAGGGGTGTTTGGGGTGTGGCCATTCTAACTTTTTCATGTTGGAAGGGGTTGTCGATAATATGGGATACAGGGATGGAACTATGATGTTCTGGAAGGGCTGTCCCCTCTACATTTCAGGACTTGTCTGGTTCAGGAACCCATCTGGAGGTTTTAGGTTTCTGGAAAGTTACCTAGCACACAGAACCTTTCTAGATCTTATGCAATTCCCTAGGTATTCTTTAGTATTGACAAGAATGGTTTTGGTTGGGGTTTGGCAAGTTTTGATGGTAGCAATGTCTAACTAAAGTTTGCGTAAGAGTGATCTCCAGAGTAGCCTCTTGACTTTATTTGAACTCTCTTAGCCACTGATAACTTATTTGTATATTTCTTCTCCCCCTTTTGGTTAGGATGGCATTGTTGATCCCATGGTGCCAGGGCCAGACTCATCCCTGGGGGTCATCTCACATGCCGCCAGGGAGACTTTCATCCCTGGATGTCATGTCCCACATAGGGGGGAGGGCAGTGATTTCATTTGCAGAGTTGGGCTTAGAGAGAAAGAGAGATGCTACATCTGAGCAACAAAAGAGGTCCTCCAGAAGTAACTCTTAGGCATACCCATAGGTTGGGTAAGGTTCTCTGCTACATACATAAACTTCACATGAGCAAGCCTCAAGATCAAGAGCTTGGCCTATTGATTTGTGTGTTTCTAATGTTTGACACAGTATCCATGGTTTCCCCAGTGGTAAAGTTTAGTGTTCCATATTGTTTCCCCCATCACTCAAGGGACTTTGACAATATTTTTTGATTATCTACTTAATATACTGTGGGATGTATCTAGGCATTGCATCAAACTATACAGGATTAAAGGCTGTCATTCTTATTCTGGGCTCCCTGAATAAGATTGGATTGTTTAAATTATCTATTCAGACAGTTTGAGTTAGATTATGTGCTACTGAAACTTTAGGTCCTGGACAAAATAAATCTTTCTTCCTTTGGTTTCAAATTGTAGTTGAAGTTCTAAAATACATGCAATGTCTTTCTTACCCCCGTATTCTGAATTACCTTAAACCTGACCTGATCGGCTTTGTTCTTATCTCTAAATACCAGGTTATACATATATAAAACAGTCCATGAAAATCCACAAATAACAATTTCCACTCCAGACTAAACATGACTACTATAAAAGCTTACAGACTAGGTCCCAGTTTTCTTATTAGTATTTTCTAAATGAAATCGAACAATAATTGCTCTCTTGTTTCTGGGTTATTTTGTGTCACCAAGTGTCCCAAGGTACATTCACATCATTACATGCCTTACAACTTCTTTCCTATTTGTAGCAGCACAATTTTCGGTCATATATATACACCATTCTCATATGTATACACCATTCTTGCCAATCTACTCCTCAGTCAGTGCATCTTTCAGCCATCTCTATCTCCTAGGCCTCATGTATAACATCCAAAGTCAACAGTCCATCAATTTTAAATAATTTCATTGTTACCAAGAGAAAGCTATCCAATAAACACACCCTCACCAAATAGAGACTACAAACCTTTCTATGACTCTTGTCCCTCCCCCATTATGCCCGTGCTATTGTGGTGGTACTGTTGATGTTTTCCTGTTAAACATAGCCAATATTATGCAATAGCATTTTCTCCCTATACTCTAAAATTATGTACTCTTTGTAGAAGATTCGTTCCTTTGTAGTAGTTCATGCGAGAACTTATTTATATTTGTAGTGTTAATTGCTGGGACACATGAGTCTATGCAACTCCTTTCAATCATGTTCACCTTCCATGTGGTAATATTACTTATAGACCCACTAATGAACCACCTTCACTTCTATCTATTCACTTACATTTAATTTCCACCTCATTAGCAAGCTGTTCACCCATCTCAAGCTTCTGTGTATCTCTGGGTTCCCCATATTCTGTATTATAAGCCTCTGATTTTACCTTTACCATGGTCATAAAAGTGGAGTCATACAGTATCTTTCCTTTTGTGTCTTATTTCACTCAGCATTATGTCTTCAAGGCTCATCCATCTTGTCATGTGATTCAGGACTTGATTTCATCTTCCTGCTACATAATATTCCATTGTATATACATACAATACATTTTGTTAATCTACTCATGTGTTGATGGGCACTTTAAGGCAATTGTGAATAGTGCTGCTATGAACATGGGTGTGTGCAAATCTGTGTCACTACTTTCGGCTCCTTTGCGTATAGACCAAGTAGTGGTATTGCGGAGTCGTAGTGCAACTCGACATTTAGTTTTCTGAAGAACCGCCAGACTGTCATCCATTATGGCCATACCATTATACATTCCCACGAGCAGTGCATGAGTGTCCCAATTTGTCTACATCCTCTCCAGAATTTGTGGTTTCCTGTTTGTTTAATAGTAGCCATTCTTAATAGATGTGAGGTGGTGTCTCATTGTAGTCTTGATCTGCATTTCCCTTATAGCTAATGAAAGTGAGGATCTCTTCATTTGCTTTTTAGCCATGTGTATTTGCTCTTCAGCAAAATGTCTACTCTTATGATTAACCCACTTGAAGATTGGGTTGCTTGTTCTTTTGTTGTTGAGTTGCATGATTTCTTCATTTTTACAGGATATCAAACCTTTATTTGATGTGTGATTGCCAAATATTTTCTCCCATTCAGTTGGCTGCCTCTTCACCTTTATGACAAAATATTTTGAGGTACAGAGCATTTGATTTTGAGGCATTCCATTTATCTGTTTTTTCTTTTGTAGCTTGTGCTTTGGGCATAAAGTTTAGAAAGCTACCTCCTATTACTAGGTCTTGAAGATGTTTCCCTATACCTTCTTCTAGGAGCTTTATGGTACTGGTTCTTATATGTAGATGTTTTATTCACTTTGAGCTAGGGTGTAAGGTAAAGGTCCTCTTTCATTCTTTTCAGTTTTGATTTCCAGGTCTCCCATGCCCATTTATTGAAAAGACTATTTTGTCCCAGTTAAGTGGATTTGGGGGCCTTGTTGAAGATCAGTTGACCATAGATTTGGTGGTCTATTTCTGTGCTTTCGATTCAATTCCATTGTTCAATACTTCTGTCTTTGTGCGAGTACCATGCTGTTTTGACCACTGTGGCTTTATAAGTTTTTAAATCAGGAAATGTTCATCCTCCCACTTCGTTCTCCTTTTTTAGAATGCTTTTAGCTATTCGGGGTCTCTTTTCCTTCCAGAAGAATATGGTAACTATTTTTTCCATGTCTTCAAAGTAGGTTGATGGAATTTTGATTAGTACTGCATATAGATCAATTTCAGTAGAATTGATATATATGTATATTGGTATACTGTATGACCGGGTCATATTTCTTTATTTTTCCATGTGAGTATCCCGTTATTGCAGCACCACTTGTTGAATATTTGTTTGCTTGTTTTGTATGTTTGCATTTTGGGAAGTGCATGGACCAAGAATCATACCTGGTTTTTCTTCATGGCAGGTGAGAATTCTACTACTGAACTACCCTTGCCCTCCCAGAATTGACATCTTAACTACATTTAACCTTCCCATCCATGAGCAGAGTATGTCTTTCCACCTATTTAGATGTTCTTTGATTTCTTTAGCAATGTTATGTAGTTTTCTGTGTATAAGTCCTTTACATCCCTAGTTAAGTTCATTCCTAGATACTGGATTCTTTTAGTTGCTATTTTGAATGAGATTTTTTCCTCAATTGACTTTTCAGTTAGGTCATTGCTTTTGTACAGAAACATTACTGATTTTTGCACATTAATTTTATAACCTGCTGGCTTGTTGAATTTTATTAGTTCAAGTAACTTTGTTGTAGATTTCTCAGGATTTTCCAAATATAGCATCATGTCATCTGCAAATAATGAAAGTTTTACTTCTTCCATTCTAATTAGGATGCCTTTTATTTCTTTTTCCTGCCTGACTGCTGTAGATAGAACTTTTAGTACAATACTGAATAATAGTGGTGACAGTGGGCATCCTTGTCTTGTTCCTGATCTTAGGGGGAAAGCTTTCAATCTTTCTCTGTTGAGTACAATGCTGGTTGTGGGTTTTTTATATTTGTCCCCTATCTTATTGCGGAAGTTACCTTTGAGTCATACTTTTTGAAGTGTTTTTACCAGAAAAGGCTGTCGAATTTTGTTGAATGCATTTTCAGCATCAATTGAGATGATCATGTGATTCTTTTCCCTTTCATTTTGTTAATTTGTTCTATTACAATAACTGATTTTCTTGTATTGAACCATCCTTGCATTCCTGGTATAAACCCTATGTGGTTGTAGTGTATAATTCTTTTAATAAGCTGTTGGATTCAATTTGCTAGTATTTTGTTGAGAATTTTTGTATCTATGTTCATTAGGGAGATTGTCCTGTAATTTTCCTTTCTTGTAGCATCTTTACCCAGTTTTGGCATTAAAGCGATGTTAGTTTCATAAAATGAGTTAGGTAGTATTCCTTTTTCCTCAATTTTTTGGAAAAGTTTGAGCAGAATTGGTGTTAGTTCTTTTTGGAATGTTTGATAAAATTCCCCTGTGAAGCCATCTGGCCCTGGTCTTTTCTTTATAGGAAGATTTTTGATGACTTGATTGAATTTCTATACTTGTGATTGGCTTGTTGAGATCTTCTATTTCTTCTTGAGTCAAAGAAGTGTAGCTTGTTCGTTTGTTTCCAGGAATGTGTCTATTTTGTCTAAGTTGTCTAGTTTGTTGGCATATAGTTCTTCATAGTATTCCTCTTATGATATTTTTAATTTCATCAGGTCTGTGGTAAGGACCCTCCTATTATTTCTTATTTTGTTTATTTGCATCCTCTCTCTTTTTTTCTTTGTCAACTTTGCTAGTGGCCCATCGATTTTATTGATTTTCTCAAAGAACCAACTTTTGATTTTGTTGATTCTTTTTTTGTTCTTTTGTTCTCCTATTCATTTTACTTTGCTTTGATCATTATCATTTTTCTTCTTCTGTTTGCTTTGGGGTTAGTTTGCTGTTCTTGCTCATGTTCCTCCAGGTGAGCAATTGGTTCCTTGCTTTTTGCTTTTTCTTCTTTTTTAATATAAGCCTTTAGGGCAATGAATATACCTCTCAGCATAACCTTTGTGGGATTCCATAAGTTCTGATATGTTGTATTCTCCTTTTCATTCATTTCCAGATAGCCACTGATTTCTCTAGCAATTTCTCCTTTGACTCACTGGTTGTTTAAGAGTGTGCTAGTTAATCTCCATGTATTTATGAAAGTTCTCATTCTTTCATGGTTATTGATTCCCAGCTTCATTATATATATATATATTTTTCTTTTTTTTTGCATGGGCAGGTACCAGGAATCGAACCCAGGTCTCCAGCATTGCAGATGAGAACGCTGCCTGCTGAGCCACCGTGGCCTGCCCTTCATTCCATTTTGATCCAAGAAAGTGCTTTGAATATTTTCAGTGTTTTAAAATTTATAAAGACCTGTTTTGTGCCCCAGCATATGATATATCCTGGATAATGTTCAATGAGCCCTAGAGAAGAATGTGTATCCTTGTGTTTTGTGGTGTAACGACTTATATATGTCTGTTAGGTCTAATTCATTTATGAAATTGTTTACATTCTCTATTTCCAGGATGATCCTCTATCTGGTTGTTCTGTCTATAGAGTAGAGTGTTGTATTGAAATCTCCTAATATTGTTGGTACGTCTTTTTGTTCCTTCAGTTTTGCCAATGTTTGTCTCTTGTACTTTGGAGCTCCTTGATTGGGAGTATAAATATTTGTGATTGTTATTTCCTCTTGCTAATCTGTCCCTTTTATTAATATATAGTGTCCTTTGTCTCTTATGATGTCTTTCCATTTAAAGTCTATTTTGTCTGATATTAGTATAGCTATTCCTGCTTTCTTTGGGCTACAGTTTGTGTGGAACATCTTTTTCCATCCTTTCACTTTCAATGTATTTGTATCCTTGTTTCTAAGATAAGTCTCTTATTAGCAGCATGTAGCTGGATTATATATTTTAATCCATTCTGCCAATCTCTATAATTTAAATGGTAAGTTTAGTTCATTAACATTCAACATTATTACTGTAAAAGGGTTTCTTGAATCCACCATCTTATCCTTTGGATTTTATTGGTCAGACCTGTGTATTATTTTCCCTCTTTCTCTTTTTTATCCCTTAAGTTACCCTTACTGGCACTCTTCAATTCTGTGCCCTCCTCCAGACCTCCCTCTCCTGTCTTTTTTTTTTATTTTCAGCCAGCAGAACTCCTTTTAGTATTTCTTGTAGGGCCAGTCTCTTGTTGACAGATTTTTACAGCATTTGTTCATCTGTGAAAGTTTTAATCTCTCCCTCAGTTTTGAGGGTCAATTTGGCTGGGTACAGAATTCTTGGCTGCAAGTCTTTCTCTTTCAAGATCTTAAATATATTATAACACTACCTTCTTGCCTCCATAGCACCAGTTGAATTGTCCGAACTCAGTCTTATGTGATTTCTGTTATATGTAATAGATTGTTTTTCTCTTGCTGCTTTCAGGATTTTCTGCTTCTGTTCAGCCTTTGACAGACTGATTAGTATGTGTCGTGGGGAAGGCCTATTTGGATTTATTCTATTTGGGGTTCATTGGACTTTTTTGATTTGCATATTTATGTACTTTATAAGGGTTGGGAAATTTCCCCCCATTATATCTTTAACTAATGTTCCTAGCCCTTTACTCTTCTCTTCTTCCTCTGGGACACTGATGATTCTTATATTTGCATGCTTTGTTTTGACTATCATTTCCCTGAGACCCAATTCAAATTTTTCCATTTTTTTAAACTGTTTTCTCTTTTGTTTGTAATCAGTCACCATGGCCTCTAGTTCACTTATCTTTCTTATACCTCTTCAAATCTGCTGTTGTGTATCTCTAGTATATCTTTTATTTGGTCTACTGCATCGTTAATCTGTGTGATATCTGCTATTTTTCCATTTATTCTTTCAAATCCCTGTTTTTGCTCTTGTAGTGTCTTTTTTATCTCCTTATGGCATTAACCATCCCATTGATTTTATTTAGTATTGTTATATGAGCGTCTTTGATTAGGTGTTCCATATTCTGTGTCTTCTCAGGTGTTTTAAGTTGGTCATTAGGCTGGGCTATATCTGTCTGCATCTTCATGTGCTTACTGATCTACTGTTACCTTTGAGGCATGTATATATCTTTTTTTAAGGCGTGTATATATCTTGATAGAATTACTCTGGAAGTTGATTTCCTTCAGTAATCGAAAACTTTGTATTTGCGGGATGGATGTGGGGCAGGATGCAGGACACAACAGTACAGTGACGGGTTGGGCATGGGCCAGGGATGCTACTCTCACATCTGTGAGCCTGGGCTGCAGGACATGGAGGTTGTGGAGGTGCGGTGTGGTGGCCGTGATGGTGAGGTACAGCTCAGTTAAGCCTTGTTGGGTGGGAGCAGGGCATGGTGTGGGAACACAGAGGTAGGGTTCAGCGGGAGGTTGATGGGGGCACTCAATGGATGCATAGGGTCTGTCGCACAGGTATGATGTGAATGGGGACATGGCACATGGGGATCATTGGTATCAGGGTGTGGGGTAGGTGGCACAGAGATTAGGGCACAGGGAAGGCAGGGTGGGGTGTGTCCTTGTGCAGGTAGAGGGGTTCAGGGGGCCCAGGATGTGGATGTGTTAGTGTGTAGGGGTAGGGCCCAGGTCGTGCAGAGCGTGGGTCAGGGGCAAATGATGTCTGGTGGGTGGGGCCCTGTTGCAGGTGTGCATGTGGGGGGCTGGGTTTGGGGCAGCATTACACATGTGTGCTGGGGGGCTAGGTAGTACAGATGTTCACGTGAGCACCTGCCGGATGTGGGAGCAGGGCTTTATTGCCGGGTGTGGGGCAAGGGTGTGCACATGTGCAGGGCAGGGCATTGGGGTGCAGTAGTCAAGAGTTGGTACATGATGTGTGGGCACCTGGTGGGAAGAATGTGTGCGGGACTGTGGAATGGGGCCCTGGTGTGCATGGCTCTAGGTGGCAGAGCACTGATGTGCGCATGTGCAGAGGTCAGGGCCATTGGCTGGGGTTGAGCTTGCTTGGGCTGGGGGCATGTGTGGTCTGGATGCGCAGGTAAAAGCTTGCCCAGAGCTGGGGACATAGTTTGGGTGCTCACATGCATGTGAGCATTTCTGGAAAGTTCTTACACTGATGTACACATGCACAGAGCTCAGCGGGCATGTGTGTTGCATGACTGTATGTGTTGGGGGTGTGTGTGGCCTGAATATAAAAGTGAGGGGCAGCAGCCTGGATATGTAGTCAACCCCTTGCAGGGGGCAAGGAGGGGAAGGTGGGGGTTGAGGGGCTGTTCGCGGGTGTATGGGTCTCCCGAGGGGCAGGGTGAGAGTGTGCACTTGTGTGGGAGAAGTGGGTCAGGTTAGGGCAGGTGTGCATGCATGCCGAGCGGGGGTGTGGGGCAGGGTCATGCAGGGACTGGGGGCAGAGCCAGTCTGGTCAGGAGCGCTTGGACCGTGGTAGGGGACAGTATCAGGTTTCAGGAGCTTGGGATATAGGGGGACTCCTGAGTTGCTGGCGGGGGTGGTGTGTGCATGAGGGTAGCGGCTTCAGGAGCCTGGCTTGGCGTACTTCCTAATCCCATCTCCTTGTCCCTGCACTCCTAAGGGCTCCAGGCTTCTGTTTGGAAGTGAGCATGCCAGGCTGTTTGCAGTAGCTGGACAGTCTCTGGTTCTCTGCATCTCAATTTTTTCCACTTTTGCAACCAGGGCTTTCCTATGTCATGTAGAAGATCCTCCCAGGTCACCTATACATGGGAATCGCCATCCCAGTCACCTTCCAGTCCCTTCTCTAGCTGTTCCTTGAAGCAGTGGTGAACTCAACATATCCTATCCTACCATCTTCCTGTTAGAATATCTTAAGTATAAATTTAGTTTCCTCATGAGATATAGGGCTATTCAGGATATTTATTTCTTCTTGAGCATGCTTTGGTAAATTGTATTTTCCCCAGAATTTATCCATTTTATCTATGTTGGTGAATTTATTGATATAAAAATGCTTATGATTTTCTCTTATTCTTTTAATAAGTTAGTAGTATCTATAGTGATGTCAACTTTCTCATTGTTTATATTTTCAGTTTTTGTCTTCTCTCTTTATGAACAGCTAAAAGAGTATTAATTTTTTTGATCTTCTCAAATAACCAGCTTTTGGACTCATTGGTTTTTCTCTATTTTTTTTCTGTTTTCGATTTCATTGATTTCTGTTCTTATCTTTATTCTTTATGTTAGTCTTCTTATCTGGGGTTTAATTAGCTCTTATTTTTCTAGTTTCTTAAGATTGAAGCTGAGCTCAAATCAAACCTTGATTTGAGACCTTCATCCTTTCTAATATAAATATTTAATGCTATATATTTCCCTCTAAGTATAATATTAGCTCATCCAACAAATTTTAATAGGGCCTGTTTTCAGGTTCATAGTGTTCAAACTACTTTTTAAATTGCTCATCTGCTTTCTTTTTGACATATGAATTATTTATATATTTCAAATATTTTTAATTGACTTCTTCTTTATCCTCATTGGGCTAAAGAACACATTGTATATGATTTAAATTGTCTCAATTTATCAAAACTTGTTTTCTGGACTTGAATATAGTCTGTCATGGAGAATGTTCCAGGGACTGTAACCTAAATAGTTCCTTTTGGCTTGTCCTCCAGACCAGTAGAGAGTAAGGTTCAGGGTGAGACAGACCAGTAAAGAGTAAGGTTCAGGGTCAGAAAGCAAAACAATTTCCTGATGGATCACTAAGGGTAATTGTGAATAAAGCAACTCCCGTTTTACCCTCTGATTCCTGGACCCGTGAGTTCTGAATATTGGGGAAATAGCACTATATACTGGGCATTGATTTTGAGAATATATGGCAACCTGGAAGACATTGCCCTCAGAGGTATTGCCACATTGCTAGTACTGTATCTGAATCTTTGAAAGTCAATTCCACCATTGTATCAACACTCCTGTTTAAGATGATGGATACTATGTTAATACCAGTGAAATCCATGAGCATAGGCTCCTTATCACTATTCATTTGCTATGAAATGAGTTCCTTGATCAGAAATGATGCAGTAGTAGAATATCGTCATGGTGGATAAAGCATTCTAAATTTTTTTTTCTTCTAGTACTTTCTTTTTCAGATTATATTGGGATATATTCATTTATTATATATTCCATCCAAATTATTCCATCATCTCACAGTGTTATCACTTAGTTGTGCAATCATCAACTCACTTTTAGAGCATTTTCATTATTTCAAAAAGAAATTTATCAGATAGACACAAAAAAGAAAACCCAAAACAGCCCATATCCCTGTCTCCCCCTATTATTGACCCGTAGTATTGGTGTGGTACACCAGTTACTGTTGATAAGATAAATTTAAGTTATTGCTGTTTACTATAGTCCATAGCTTACAATAGATATTTTCCCAACATACCAATCTACTATCAATTCTTTGTACCAATGTCATACATTTTTACCAGTTCATGCAAGTATCTATTTAAATTTGTAGTGTTAATCAGTGACATGCATAACATACATGACTCTAAACAATCCCTTTCAACCACAGTGACCTAAAATACAGCACTATTCATTAACTTCTGTTTATTTCTAGGTATCCTATAGTCTACATTTTAAGACTCAGAGTTTATATATTCTTCTTAGTTCATATTAGTGAAATCATACAATATCTTTCCTTTTGTATCTGATTTATGTCACTCAGCATTATATCCTCAAGATCCATCCGTGTGGTCATATGCTTCAGGCCCTCATTTATTCTTACTGCTGCATAATATTCCATCATATGTATATAACACATTTTGTTTATCCATTCTTTTGTTCATGAGCATTTGAATTGTTTCTTTCTTTTGGCGATTGTGATCAATGCCACAGTGAACATCAGTATGCAAACGTTTGTTCATGTCCCTACTTTCAGATCTTTTGGGTATATACCGAGTGGAATTGCCAGGCCATATGGCAACTCAATATTTAGTTTTCTGAGGAATCACTGAACTGCCTTCCACAGAGGCTGTATCATTTTTACACTCCCACCAGCAGTCAATAAGTGTTCTTTTTTCTCTGCATTCTCTCCAACATTAGTAGTTTTCTGTAGGCTATTCCTATAGGTGTGAGATGATATCTCATTGTGATTTTGATTTACATTTCCCTAATAGCTAATGAAGAGGAACATCTTTTCATGTGCTTTAAAGTCAGGAAGTGTAAGACTCCCCACTTCATTCTTTTTTTTCAGGATACTTTTGGCTATTTGAGACCCCTTTCCTTTCCAAATAAATTTGATAACTAACTTTTCCAAATCTGCAAAGAGGCTGTTGGAATTTTGATTGATACTGCATTAAATTTGTAGATCAATTTGAGTAGAACTGACATCTTAATGACATTTAGCTTTCCTATCCATGAACACAGGATGTCTTTCCACCAATTTAGGTCTTCTTTGATTTCTTTAAGCAGTGTTTTGTAGTTTTCTGAATACAGGTCCTTTACATACTTGGTTAGGTTTATTCCTAGGTATTTGATTCTTTTAGTTGCTATTCTGAATGGAGTTTTTTTTCTCGATTGCCTCCTCAGCCCATTCTTAGTGTACTGAAACACTAGTGATTTTTGTGCAGTGATCAGCAAAGTGCCTCCCGCTTTGCTGAATTTGTTTATCACCTCAAGTAGCTTTGTTGTGGATTTCTCAGGATTTTCCAAATATTGAATTATTTTGTTGCAAATAATGAAAGTTTTACATCTTCCTTTCCAATATTGATGCCTTTTATTTCTTTTTCTTACCTAATTGCGCTTGTTAGAAGCTCCACAACTTTGAATAACAGTGGTAATAATGGGCATCCTTGTCTAATTCCTGATCTTAGAGAGTAGGTTTTCAGTCTCTCCCTACTGAGTATGATATTGACTGTGGGTTTTTCATATATGCCCTTTATCATATTGAGGAAATTTCTTTTGATTTGTGCTTTTCGAAGTGTGTTTTTTTTATTATGAAATGATGCTGAATTTTGTCAAATGCATTTTCTGCATCAATTGAAATGATCATGTGGTATTTCTGTTCTGTTTGTTAATGTGGTGCATTATATTAATTGATTTTCTTATGTTGAACCACCCTTGCATACCTGGAATAAAACCCAGTTCATCATGGTTTATAATTCTTTTATGTGCTGTTATATTCAATTTGCAAGTATTTTGTTGAGGATTTTTGCATCTATATTCATTGGGGGAGATTGGCTTGTAGTTTCCTTTTTTGTAGTATCTTTATTAGGTTTTGGTATTAGAGTGATATTAGCTTCATAGAATGAGTTAGCTTTTGTTCCCTTTTCTTCAATGTTTTGGAAAAGTTTGAGCACAAATGTTATTAATTCTTCTTGGAATGTTTGTTTAAATTCCCCTGTGAATCCATCTGACCATGGGCTTTTCTTTGTAGGGAGGTTTTTGATGACTGATTGAATCTATTTATGATTGGTTTCTTCAGTTCAGTTAGGCCTTTGGTTTTAGCTCTTTCTTCCTTTTTTTTTTTTTTAACTGAACACATATTAAAACATTCTCTTTCATTCATGAAGGAATGGGCAACTGTTATAACAGTTTCAAATAAGAATCCAAAGAACAGATAGGGGGATACTGAGCAGGAACATTGAAATGGATATGTAAAAGGAAGCAAAAACTGGTTTTGTTATAGTGTGAACAGGGAATAATTAAACCTCTACTGAACAAAACATTGTGAGTGTTGATCAGTGCCCTAAAACTTATAAAGGGTTATAAAAGAACTCAAAGACAAGGTAAGGCTAGAATCAGATAACCTGGAGTGAGTGGTGTTCTCTAAACCAAGGCAGCGTTTTACAGTGAAGCACACATTCATGTATAGAATGTTAAATTCAGGTAGAGAGAGTTCCCTCAAAAAGAGGGTACAATCTTCAGGGTGACCCGGCTCCTACCACAATCATTTCTGGGCCCCAGACCCTTATCACTGCCAGAGGAAACTAATGACCAGTCTAGATGTCATAAACCTAGGTGGCACAAAGGTTGAAGTCTGATTTCCTTTTCAGCATTTTTAACAGTTGCTGTATGGAGTAATACTGATTTTCATAGCTGCAGAACTCTAGCTCTGAGTCTCAGGTGTCATATATACCCAAAGATCCAGGGAATGACCAGGTGATACACAAAGAGCTCTTTATCTCAGAATTTAGAAATAACAGTTACAACTCAGGAATAGATGTGATTGTTCTAAGAGTTTACAATCTAGGAACCATTACAATAAGGCTTCCTCTGATAATCCATGCTCTCGAATTCAATTCTCATGGTTTGCACGTTGTAGATATTCCATATCGGTCTTTTCTTTCCTGGCTCATTTCACTCAGCATACTGTCCTCAAGGTTCATTCACCTATTGCAAGCCTTACGACTTCATTCTTTCTTGCAGCCACTCAATATTCCATTGTATGTATATGCCACAGTTCAGCCTCCCTTCATCAGTCGATGTACCCTTAAGCTACCTACATCCATTACAAATCCTGAAAACTACCACCATAAACACAGTGTACAAATGTCCATTCTTGTCCATGCTTTCAGTTCTTCCAAGTATATACTTAATAATGGCATTTCAGGATCATACAGCAACCCTGTGGTTAGCCTTCTGTGGAACCACCATACTGCCCTCCAGAGGGTCTGTACCAGTCTACTTCCTTACCGTCAGTGAATAGGTAGATCTCTCTCTCCACATTTTCTCCAGCACTTGTATCTTTCTGTTTATTTTTAAACAATTTTTTTCACACACTATACAGTCCATTCTAAGTAAACAATTAATGGTTCCCAGTATAATCACATAGTTACACATTCACCACCATAATCTGTATGCTGATATTTCCATTTCTTCCACAAAGAGAGAAGAACAAAAAATGAAGAATGAAAAATTAAAAAAAATAATAAAATAAAAGAAAAAGGAGAAACAACACCACCAAGAATTCCATACCCTTCCCTTAATTCCCTTCTTATTGACATTTAGCTTTGGTATATTGCCTTTGTTACGCTTAATGGAAGCATATTATAACATAACTGTTAACTATAGACCCTAGTTTTGATTGACTGTATTTTTTCCATATACCATCCCATTTTCAACACCTTGCACTGTTGACCATTTGTTTTCCCTCATGAAAAAAAAACCATTCATATATTTGTACATTTAATCATCATCATTGTCCACTCTATGTTTTGCTAAATTATACAATCCCAATCTTTGTCTGCTGTTTTTCCTTCTGGTGTCATACATGCCCCTAGACTTCCTGGACTTCCTCTTTCAATCTAATGAGCTACATAGGATACTTTTTAAAAAGAAAAAAGAGAAAAAAATAAAATCCCTTTTCAGAGCCAGTCTCCCCAGTCTCCAAGGTTCTCTAGTCAAGAGCCAGAGTTGTTACCCAGCTCCATGTGCCCCTTTACTTTGGACACAGCCATTTTGTAATATTCTGAGCTTGGCCAACTTCAGAAGCTCCAGTTGTGTGTGTTATTTTTTCTTCATCAAGCCCATCTCCTCTCTGCTGGGAATGACTGACCTCAGGGTTACTTTCCTGCTTTCTCTGGGTTTATCTGCCCTTGGAGCTTGTATTCAGTGTCCCAGATTTGTTAATTATACCTCAGTTGGAGCTTAGTTGAGGTATTTTCCCTTCCTTCTAGTAGAGGGGGCTTCTATTTCTCTATGGGGTGAGACTCCAAATCAACCTGCCATGCCAGTGGGGAACAGGCGCCAGCCTCCACAGTTTGGAAGCTTTACTTACAGTTCTTTGCAGGGATCTTGGCCCTTCCACCCTTTTCATACTGGTGTATGATGTGTGCCCTGTTGCAGCAGTGTCCCCCATACGGTTGTTTCAGACAGTTCCTGGATATTTACTAGCTGCTTTAGAAGGCTAACTAAATTCCTCACATCCCTATGTTGCCATCTTCCCCACCTCCTCTCATTGTGATCTTAATTTACTTCCCTAATGGCTAGTGATGTTAAACATCTTTTTTTCCTGTTTATTTCACATTTGTATATCCGCTTCAGTGAAATGTCTCTTCATGTCCTTTGATGTTTTTCTAAATGGATTGTTTGTATTTTTACTGTTGGATTTTGAGTGTTTTTTATATATTCTATATACAAGCCCTTTGTCAGACATGTGTTTTACAAATATATTTTGATTAGCTGTAGCTTGGCTTTTCATCTGCTTTATAAGATTCTTAACAGAGCAAAAGCTTTTAGTTTTGATGAAGTCCAGTTTATCATTTTCTTCTTTTATGGATTATGTTTTTAGTGTTTTGTCTAACTCTTCACCAAGCACTAGATCCAAACGATTTCCCCCTATATTTTCTTCTAAAAGTGTTACAGTTTTACATTGTACACTTAAGTCCATGATCCATAATGAGTTAATTTTTGCTTAAGATATGAAGTTTAAGTTGAGTCATTTTTTGCCTATGCTTTTTAATTGCTCTGTGCCATTTATTCATTATTGTAGCCATATAAGTCTTGAAATTGGATAGATTGATTCTTCTCATATTCTTCTTTTCCAAAATTGCTTTTCTTTTTTAATTCCTTTGCCTACCCATATAAATTTTGGGGTAGCTTGTCTGTATCTGGAAAAATTCTTTCCATGATGTTGACAGATATTGCATTCAACCTAGATGTCATTTTGGGGAGAATTAACATCTTCATTATGTAGAGTCTTCCAGTCCATGAGTATGGTATATGTCTCCATTTACTATATCTTATTTGATTTCTTTTATCAATGTTTTGTAGTTTTCAGCATATAAGTTATGCATATGTTTGATTAGATGTATGCTTAAGTAATTTTTAAAAATAATTGTATATGGTATTGTATTTTAAATTTTAGTGTCCTCATGTTCATTGCTAGTATATAAAATTAAGATTGGTTTTTTTGTATGTTGATATTGTGTCATCCCAACCTTGCTGAATTTCAGATGAGCTTTGGCGATTTTTTGTAGATTCCTTCAGATTTTTTACATAGACCATCATGTAAGGACAGCTCTATTTCTTTCTTTCTAATCTGCATGTCTTTTATTTCCTTTTCTTGAATTATTGCACTGGCTAGAACTTCTAGTACTATATCGAGTAACAATGTTGACGAACAGATATCTTTGCCTTGTTCCAAAGCATAGAAGAAAAACATCCAGTCTTTCACCTTTAAGTAATATGTGAACTATAGATTTTTTTTTGTAGATGTTTTGTCAATTTGAGGAAGTTGCACTCTACTCCTAAGTTTTCTGAGACATTTAAAAAAATGGGTGTTGAATTTTGCCAAATGCTTTTTCTTCATTAATTGATAGAATTATGTAATTTTACCTCTTAAAAATTTTAATGTAGTGGATTGCACTGTTTGATCTTGGAATATTGAACCAGTAATACATCCCTACAATAAACCCCACTTAGATACATTCTGTAATTCTTTTTATATATTGCTGAAATTTGTTTGCTGATATTTTGTTAAATATTGTTTTTACATATGTGAGGGATACTGGTCTGTAGTTTCCTTTTATTTTTCTGTTCTTTTTCTGCCTTTTGGTATCAGGCTAATTCTCTCATAAAATGACTTGGGAAGTATTCCCTTCTCTTTTGTTTTCTGGGAAAGACTGTGTAGACTTGATATTCATTCTTTAAAATTTTGGTAAAAGTCTCGTGAAACCATTTGATTTTGCAGATTTCTTTTTTTGGAGTTCTAAAATTATGACTTTAATTTCTTTAATAATAACATTTATTATTATTATTCCATTATTATCATTTGATATCTGCAGGGTCTGTAGTGGGATCCTATTTCATTCTTGACATAGGTAGTGTCTTCTGTGTTTTTCTTTGTCGGTCTTGCTAGAGGTTTGTCAATTTTATTGCTTTTTACAAAGATCCAGATCTTTATTTCATTGATATACTTTGTTGTTTTTCTGTTTATTTTATTGATTTCTGTTTTTATCTTTATTGCCTTCCTTCTGTTTGCCTTGGATTTATTTTGCTCTACATTTTCTAGTTTCTTGAGGTAGGAGCTTACATAGTTGATTTGAGGCTTTTCCACTTTTCTTTCTTTTTTGTTTATTTTTGGAGTATAAAACTATTTATTGACTACTGTTCACCAACATTTACAATAAAGTAAACAATATACAGTGGGATAACATTCTGATTACTATGAAGTTATTGTTTGTTCTGGCTTCTGCTGAACCAGTAACCCAAATACTGAAAAAATTGAGCCCACATGTAAGGAATGCTTTGGGGGTAAAGAAAAAACATGCAGTTCAACAGTTTAGATGACAAAAATCTGTTTACCCATTTATGCCAACAGATCTTAAACTGCAACATCTTTAATCATCTGATTAGGTTTCTATGAATCATGACCTTTTTAGTCAATATAGCACAGCAATTTCAACTTTCTGTAAAGGAATGGCTCTCTAGAAGGAACCTTAAACAGCCTTTTAACTAAGCCTTGTTGGGCTAATGGAAAAAAACAACATTTACCTTGTTTTCACATTTGGGTTGGAAGATTGTTGGTTGTGATACAGTTTCTTCTAGAGTTTCACAAATATTTTGCATTTATATGACTAAAGATATAGACATGGATTTTTCTCTGGCTGCTTTAAATTATATAAGTTATTTGTATTATAAAGTGTCCAATTAATCCTTGAATTGTGTATTTGATTTGAAAGTTTATGACTTCAGGAAAATTTTCAGATTAACTTGAAGTGATTTCTTGCTCAGAATGATGGAGTCATAGAAGCACCATGGACTTATCCATGGTTGTGAAATGCCATTTTTTGAAAACTTTTTTATTGTATTGTATAACATATACAAAGCAAAGAATAAAAAAGCAATAGTTTTCAAAGGACTCTTCAACAGGTGGTTACAGGACAGATCCCAGAGTTTGTCATGGGCTACCATACAATCTTCTCATATTCTTTCTAGCTGCTTCAGAATATAGGAATCTAGAAAACTTAAATAAGTTTTTATCATCACAATCGAACTTTTTTCCTTTTTTTCTGAACAATAACATATATACAAAAAAGCTATGAATTTCAAAGCACAGTACCACAATTAGTTGTAGAACATATTTCAGACTTTGACATGGGTTACAATTTCATGATTTTAGGTTTTTACTTCTACCTGCTCTAAAATGCTGGAGCTTAAAAGAGATATCAATTTAATGATTCAGCATTCATATTCATTTGTTAAGTCCTATTTTCTATGTATAATTCCACCATCACCTTTGTTCTTCCCATACCTCTCTTTGGGGTTGTTTGGGCTATGGCAATCCTAAATTTCTGCTATTGGAAGGGTCTGTCACTAGTATAGGGTAGGGAGATGGAACTATCTGATGTTCTGGAGAGGCTGGGCTAGGTTTCAGGACTTCTCTGGACCAGGGAACCATCTGGAGGTTTCAGGTTTCTGGAAAGTTACTCTAGTGCCTGGAACCCTTATATATTGCCCTAGGTCCCACGTAGGGGGGAGGGCAATGATTTCATTTGCCGAGTTCGGCTTATAGAGACTGAGGCCACATCTGAGCAACAACAAAAGCCCTCTAGAAGTAACTCTTAGGATGCCTATAGGTAGTCTAAGCTTCTCCACTACCTACATAAGCTTCACAAGAGTAAGCCTCATGATCGAGGGCATGGCCTATTGATTTGGGTATCCCTAAAGTTTGACACAGCATCAGGGGATTCCCTGATGGTAAGGCTTAATAGTTCCATAGTCTTTCTATTCTCCCTCTGGAGACTTTGGCAAAACTTTTTGATTATCTGGTTAAAATACTCTAGGATGTTTCCAGGCATTACAATAATCTATACAGGATTAAAGGACCACTTTCTTATTCTGTGCTTCCTGTGTTTCAACTGTTCAAATGAGATATTCAGATAGGTTGAATTAGATTATGCACTACAGAAAATTTCAGTTCCAGATCAAATAAACCTTTCTTCCATTGGTCTCAAAGAGTACGTGTGGTTCTAAAGAAGACACTGTCTTCCTTACCCCTATGTTCTGAATTACTTTAAACCAAACCTGTTTGGCTTCTTCTTTTTCTCTAAATATCACATTATATATATAAAACAGCCTTTCAAAATCCAGAAATAATAATCACCACTCCAGACTTAATGTGTCTGCTCTAAAAGCTTATAATCTAGGCCCCTGTTTTCTTATAAGCATTTTCTAAAGGTGACCATATCATTGTTGTTTTTTTGTTTCTGGCTTATTTTGTCTCACCAAATGTCCCACATATTCATTCATATCATTGCATGCCTCATGACTTTCTTCCTTTTTGTAGCAGCACAACCTTTGTTCATAAGTATATACCATTGTTCACCAATCTACTTCTCCGTCAGTGCATCCTTCAGCCACCTGCATTCATCAGGCGTCATGTAGAGGACCCAAAGTCCACAGTCCATCAACATTCTCAATTTTAGATAATTTCATTGTTCCCAAGAGACAGAAAACCAATAAACACACCCTCGCCAAATAGGAAATCTAAACCTCCTCTTAATTCATGTCCCTCACCCCATTATTTACCCCTGCTTTTGCTGTGGTAGTGCTGATGGTTTCCTTTTGAACATAGCTCATAGCGTGCAATAGCAGTTTTCGCCCTGTATCCTGGATTTAAATGCTCTTTATACAAGAATCATATCTTTGAAGTAATTCTTGTGAGAACTAACTTGTATTTCTAGTTGGAATCATTGGGACATGTAGGTCTATACAACCCCTTTCAATCTTGTTCATCTTCAATATGGTAATATTACTTCTAGACCCACTAGAGAATCACCTTCACTCCTATCTATTCCCTTACATTGGAATTCAACCTCATTAGCTAAGTGTTCACCCATCTCTAGCTTTTAAAGTATCTCTAAGTCCCCTATATTCTGTATTATAAGTCTCCGATTATACCTTTATGCTGTTCATAAAAGTAGAATCATACAATATCTATCATTTTGTGTCTGGCTAGTTTAGCTCAGCATTATGTCCTCAAAGCTCATCCATCTTGTTATGTGCTTCAGGATGTCATTTTGTCTTACTGCTGCATAATATTCCATCATATGTGTTCTAGTTTCCTAGCTGCTGGAATGCAACACACCAGAGGCAAATTGGCTTTCAGTTAAAGGGGATTTATTTAGTTAATGTATAGTTCTTCAAAGGTAAGGCAGCTAACTTTCAACTGAGGTTCTTTCTTACATGGGAAGGCACAGGGCAATCTCAGCTGGCCTTCTCTCCAGGCCTCTGGGTTCCAGCATCTTTCCCTGGGGTGATTCCTTTCTGCATCTCCAAAGGCCTGGACTGAGCTGCGAGTGCTGAGATGAGCTATGCTGAAGCTGCTTGGGCTGTGCTACCTTGAGCTCTCTCATTTAAGCACCAGCCAATTAAATCAAACATCATTCATTGCAGCAGGCAACTGACTCCAGATGTAATCAGCAACAAATGAGGTTCACATGCCATTGGCTCAAGTCTGCAGCAATAGAACTAGGCACCTTCACGTAACGAAGTTGACACCTGAACCTAACTACCACAGTATATATATGCCACATTGTGTTGATCCACTCTTCTGTTGATGGGCATTTGGTTTGTTTCCATCTTTTGGCGATTGTGAATAATGCTGATATAAACATCGATGTGCAAATGTCTGTGTCATTGCTTATAGTTCATTCATTTTTTGAGGGGGGAGGGGTGCATGGTCCAGAAATCGAACCCGGCTCTCCCCCATGAAAGGCAGGCATTCTAACCACTAAACTACCTATGCAACCTAGTTTATTCATTTTTAAAATCCACTCTGTCAATATCTGTCTTTTCATTGGTAAATTTAGATTACTTACATTTAATTCATATTTCTATAATAGGTCTTAATGCAATTTTCTTGTTTTCTCTTTGTTTCTTCTGTTCTTTGCGTCTCTATTTTCTTTTTCCTTCCTTCCTGTGGGTTACTTGCACCTCTTTTAGAATTCGCGTTTGATTTATCTCTAGTGTTTTGGAGTGATTCTCTTTGCATAGAATTTTTAGTGGCTGCTCTAGATATTGGATTACATATACATAACTTATCACAGTTTGTTCATGTCAACATTCTGCTAGTTTAAGTGAAATATGGAAAACTTACCTCCCTTTAAATTCCTCTACCCTTGCTTATATATAATATGATCCTAAATATTTTTTTCTACATACTTTGAAAATCATATCAGACAGTGTTATGAGTTTTGTTTCAGACATCAAATATGTTTTAGAAAACTCAAGAGGAGAAGGTAAATTATATTTACCCATATTTTTACTCTCTCCTCCGTTCGTCCTTATTCTCTGATGGTCCAAGATTCCTTCTTGTATCATTTCTTTTCTGTTTACAAAAGTTCTTTAGCCATTCTTTTACGGAAGATCTACTGGCAACAAATTCTCTTGGTTTCCTTCATCTTAGACTGTCTTCCTGTTCCCCTTCATCCAGAAGTATATTTTCCCTGCATATAGAATTCTGGTTTGATAGTTCTTTTCTTTTAGCACTCGAAAAATGCTGTGGAACCTTCTTTTGGCCTTCATAGTTTCCAGTAAGAAATCTGCTATCATTCTAATTGTTTTTCCCTTATAGGTAAGGTGTCATTTCTGTTGCTTTCAATATTTTTTCTTTGTCTTTAGTTCTCAGTAGTTTATGATGTGTGTTGATGTGTGTTTTTTTGTGTTTGTCCTATTTGTGGTTAGTTCAGCTTTTTTAATCTGTAGATTTATGTTTTGGGCCAAATTTTTGAAATTTTCACCCATTATGTCTTTGAATACTTACTCTCTCTTCTTCTGGGATTTCAGTAATATGAATGTTAGACCTCTGTCATAATCCTTCAGAGCCCTAAGGCTCAGTTCAGTTCATTTTCAGTCTGCCTTATCTCTTTTGTTCGTATTAGGTAATTTCTATAATTCTGTCTTCAAGTTCATTGATTCTATCCCCTGTCACCTCCATTAGTGTTGAGCTCACCTGGTGAATTTTTTTATTTCAGTTATTATAATTTTGGGTTCTAAAATCCCCATCTGGTTCTTCTTTATATGTTCTGTTTCTTTGCTGATACTTTATATTTGTTCCATTATTTTAAGCGTGTTTGTAATTGCCTATTGAGGCATTGTTATAATGGCTGCTTTAAAATCTTTGTCAGGGCTGTGTGATGGTAGCTCAGTGGCAGAATTCTCACCTAAAAGAGTGCTAAAAGAAAAGAACTATCAAACCAGAATTCTATATGCAGGGAAAATATACTTCTGGATGAAGGGGAACAGGAAGACAGTCTAAGATGAAGGAAACCAAGAGAATTTGTTGCCAGTAGATCTTTCGTAAAAGAATGGCTAAAGAACTTTTGTAAACAGAAAAGAAATGATACAGAGACCTGGGTTCAATTCCCAGTGCCTGCCTGCTCATGCAAAAAAATATAAAATCTTTGTCAGATAATTCCAACATCTTTGCTGTCTCAGTGTTAGTGTCTTCTCATTTAAGTGGAGATTTTTCTGGTTCTTGATATGACAAGTGATTTTCTATTGAATCCTTAATATTTTGGTTATTATGGTACTCTGGATCTTATTTAAATCTTTTCTTTTAGTAGATCTCCTTTTTATGCTGGGAGTAGAATATGTTACCCCTTCATGGAAGTAGAAGTCGAGATTCTCTACTGAGCCTCCATTGCCACAGTGGAGAACAGGCAGGGCACCTTGTTGCTCCTGGTTTGACAATGGAAGTTTACACTCCCTTCTAGGTCTTTATTTCCTTCTAGGTCCGTTTCAGGTGATAGGCATGGAGATGCCTATTTCCTTCTTCCCATGTGACATCACTGATATTACTGATCAGGGATGGAAGACCTAACTCCTCACTTGGCCTTCTCTGACATTCCACTGCAGTGGATGAGCTGAGTTGCCTCATTTGTGTCTGGGAGGATGAAAGTCTACATTTCCACTTAACCTTTGCTCATGAGGGTGACCTTGGGGCCAGTTTTTCCTGTGGTATTTGACCAGAGTAGGATGATTATTATCTAAAAGTTATCTGTCTTGCTAGGCTTCCCTTTTCTTGGTCCTTTGGCTAGAGAGAGCAGGCTTTTTGTCCTCTCTGTCATTGGCATCTCTGGCTTCCCCAGTACTCAGTCTGGAATATACAATGTAAGGGAATACCCAAGGAACTCACCTTTTTCATTCCTTTGGTCCCCAATTCCCTAGCCAGTCTACCTTCTTTTCTCCATCTTTGAGAGTTTTCTTATGTTTGTTTTATATATAATATCTAGATTTTTAACTGTACTTAATGGGAGAAATAAAGAGATGCATGTCTACTGTATCTTAACCTGGAACCAGGAACTTAGATTACTTTTATTACTTTAAATTTACCATTTGTAAGATGTTGTTATTCTAAAATTGGATATATTAGCCTACTGACTCCTGTTTATTATATTCTTAATAATCATTGAAATGTATGTTTCAATCATGTCTCTTCTCAGCCTTTTTCATCCCTTGAATCATTTAGTTGCCCTTCAATGGACTGCCTTCAGCTCCATTAAGACTTTCTTGAATATCCTGATGGTATTTCCCAAATTTCTCAACTCTTTGACTTTTGTTACTTCCAACTCTACATACAGAAAACAGGGAGACCTCCTGTATTTTTCTTTTGATAAAAGGTAAAACTTCATTCAGAGCTATGCTCAAATATCACATCTTCAGAGTGACCTTTCATAATCATTCTCTGGACACTTACTGTGTTTTGTTCTCTTCATATCATTTAACACTATCTAATATTTTATATCCATGGATTTGTTCATTTTCTCTTTCCTCTCTATTTTGTTTTGCTGAAGTTGCCAGAATGCAATATACCAGAAATGGAATGGCTTCTAAAAAGGGGAATTTGTTATGTTGCAAGTTTACAGTTCTAAGGCCATGAAAATGTCCAAATTAAGGCAAGGGTATAAAAATGTCCAAACTAAGGCATTCAAGTAAAGATACTGTTCTAGATCAAGCTGCCAGAATGCAATATACCAGAAAAGGAAAGGCTTTTATAAAGGGGAATTTAATAAGTTACAAGTTGACAATTCTAAGGCCTTGAAAATGTCCAAATTAAGGAAAGACTATGGAAATATCCAGATTAAGTCACCAGCAAGAGGTTATCTTTACTCAAGAAAGGCCAATGAAGTTCAGGGTTTCTCTCTCAGCTGGAAGGGCAGATGGCAAAGTCTGCTAGCTTTCTCTTCCAGCTTCTTGTTTCATGAAACTCCTCCAGGGACATTTTCCTTCTGTATCTCAAAAGATCTCTGCCTGTGTGGGCTGTAAAACTTTTTCCAAATAGTTCCCTCTTAAGGAGCTCCGGTAAGCAACCCTACCTTGAATGGGTGGAGACACATTTCCATGGAAACCATCTAATCGAAAGTTACCAGCCACAATTGAGTGGGTCATATCGCTATGGAAACAATCAAAAAGGTCCCCCCCCAACAATATTGAATGAGAATTAAAGGACATGGCTTTTCTGGGGTACACAACAGATTCAAACCAGCACACATAACATATAAAATTTCATAAGGGCAGGGGCTGTAGTTTGTTTACAGTTGAATCTTCAGTGCCTATAAAAGTTCCTGATATATAATAGTCTTTAAATAAATATTTTGACTGATTGAGTGAATACATACTTCCCAAGGGATTTGTATGGATGGGATGGAAGAGAAGAGAAAATTTCTGATATTCAGTCTAAAGAATTCCAACTAGTACTGGTACTAACTTGCATTGTACTAATCAGTAACCTCCAAATTAGACATATACAAATTAAACTTAAATCAAAAGATTTTCCTCCATCTAAGTCACATTACTTGTTATATGAAAAGACTTTGTTTAGCATATGACCAAAGTCTTTCTGAAGATAACGGTTGCAGCCCTATGATGGGAAGTGGCAAATTCAAAAGTTCAAGGCTCTTATTCAAAGCTTTCCACATTTTGCTTAGATGGTGGAAGCATATGACAATTTGGCTAGCTGCCCCAGTCATTAAACTTATGTTGTCTCTAAAGTAATTGGATCTACTTCAAATGCAGAGTTTCCAGATGAAGATCAAGACCTTGAATTGAATCCAGTTTTTACGTGCGAGTTCTTAAAATCTATGGATGAAGTGGATATGTCATCTGTGCAGTCAGAATCCTGCCATATTTCTTTCCTCGGTATTATGTTTGTTACAACTACCAGTGGAACTCCACATAGATTGGAATCTCTGTACTTATCAGAGCACAAGAAGGGATGCAACATTTTCCTGAAGATGTCATTACATCTTGGAGGAAGGCTAGACAGAGACAGGCTATTTCTTACTTCAGTTGTTAGTTTGATATTTCTCTAAGCAACTCAGCTATCAGGTGCCATATTAAAAAAAATTTTTTTTACCCCTTTTAAGGATGTTTATTTAAAATGTGTCCATTTATAAGGCATATTCTGAATAGGAATACTATATAATATACTACAATAAAACATTAGGGCTATGCTAAAACAAAAGAATTTAAATTCACCCTAATTTCCTTTCAAATGTTATAGCTTTCTAGGGAAACACAATTCAAGTTTGAGAACATTAGTTATGTACAATACTTGTCCTGGATAACTGATATCACCTGAGCCATAAAACTACAGAGCCATCTGGTGCTTTCCAGAAAGATTTTCCCCAGAAATTATATTGTTCTTTGAATAGGCAAAGCTTTTAATCAAATGAGCTGTTTCCAGCAAGCTCCCCATCAAATTCTCTGCCAAGGGTGCAGTTGTCTTAATTTTACTTAAGTGCCTGCTGGCTGAGTGTGAGTCCAAAAAGACAAAACATATCTTATCAGTCAGAATTTAAACTTTGAAGAAAAAAGAAGAGCCGTCTTCTTCTTGACTCCCTTGCCTTCTTCCCACTACTAACGAGGATGAGAGGGGAAAGAAAGAGAAAACAGTCCTCATTCAACAACTTAATTTACCCACTTTGGCTTACTTGTAGCATATGAATGACCCCATATAATCAGATTTGTCAAAAAAAAATTTCTTGCCAATGAAAAATTCACTCTGATTATTTGTTCCCACAAACATATTTCAATTGGTTGGGCACAATTTTACCTTTATTTGCTCTGCTAACGCAACAGGGTGGTCCTAATATAATGGGTGTACTTTTTTGCTTTGCTTTATTTCTAATAAAATATCACCATTTATAAATAATTCTAGATAGTGGATAATAGAATGAATACATAATGGATATTTTGGTTGCTTTCCTTGAAATCCTAGGCTTGTATGAAAAATAAACATTCTATAATATATGGAAAATACTTTTAATTCAACACAATTTGGCTGAACTACAGTGAACATGAATTAGATAGAAACTTTATCCCTTCATTCAGTCCTTCATTCAATCATTTATTCATTCAACATTTATTGAGCACCTACTACCACAGGCAGTGATGTTACAGCTATGAAATAGATAGAGAAGGGGACCCTTCAGTGGGCCTTTGTTGGGGTCCTGTACCTTAAGACACTCCTTCCTCTGAAGAGCATCTCTATTTTATTTATATTGTCTTCCACAAGAAGATGGTGAGCTCCTCCAAGGTGGAAATCCTATCTTGTGTATTCTATAGTGCTAGACCTTCAGCAATACATGTTAAAACTTTTGAACAAAGACTTTTGAAGATATAGATAAGAAAAATTTTGGAGTTCATCATAGGATTTTAGAGCTAGAAAAGACCTTAAAAGTTATCTAGTCTATAGATTTTTCACACTGTTTTCCCTGGATCCCTAGAGTTCTCTAGAGGTACCTTAAGGACTGCCTATAGGGAAAATGGGACACGCAGGATAGGGATTGTGAGACTATTGTGATCTTCACTGTGCTTCAGGCATAGCATTTGCACTTTTGATTCTTGTATGCATGGGCATTCCTATAAGATTTCATTTGAAGAAAGGGCTGACTACTAAAATAGAGTTGGATACCACTAATCGGTCCAACATCTCTATCTTAAGATGGAAATTATGATGCCTATAAAGATTGTATAAGTTGTCAAAGGTCATATTATATGTGACCTACAATACTCTTAGAACTAAAAATCTTAATTTTCTTTTCTAATTTAGGGTCTTTTCGATGATGTTCTGCTGTTTACTAGTTCACAGCTGTTCTGGTCCTGGCACATAATGGCATACCTAAAAGAAAGAATGTTAAAATCCATTCTGAAAACAGTTCCATCTCTCTTTAGACTTAGCTTGATATCTCTGCACTTAGTAAAGTGACTGTCATGCTGTAACTGTTTAACAATGGTGGTTGTACTGGTAATGGTAATTCATGATTGAAGAGTTTTTATTATTTCGTCTTTCCAGATTAAACATCCTAGTCCTTTCTTTCTATTCTCATAAGCCCTCCTGTCTATCCCCTCAAACATCTTTCTTGCTATCATTCTTTGACTCTGTACTCTTGGGATAGAATAGATATGGAAACTGGAAGATATAGGAAGTTCTAACTATAGCTAACACTTAAATGTGCTTTTGGCTAACATGTTTAATTATGAAACACTTCAGTTGTCTATTGTCAAGATTATGAAAATAAATAAATCATTATAAAATATGAGTTGTACTAAAAATGCTGTTGAAAGTTCAATTGGGTTTTTTTGTTTGATTGTTTTAAAACTTATGTATCATCGAATCATCATTTGACTGCCTGCTGTAGATTCTCGCTGCATCTCTACAGATGCAAGTTTCATTTTAATTAATGCTTTTAGTTCTTGCTGCGGTAACTTCCTTAGCTTTGTGGGTTTGGTTGTCGAAGTCTGAACACTTTTTCAACTTTTTAAACAGTTGCTGTATGGGGAAATGCTGACTTTCATAGCTTCAGAGTTCTAACTGAGTCTCAGGTGTCACATAAATACCTGAAGTTTCAGAAAATGACTAGTTAATACACAAATACCTCAGTATCTCCGAATTTAGAAATAACAATTACACCTCCAGAATAGATGTGACTACTGTAAGAGCTTACAATCTGGGATCCTTCACAGTAGGCCCCAACCTGATAACCCATGCTCTTGACTTCAGTTCTCCCAGGTTTGTCTATTATAGTTAGTCTCTATGAGTGAGGCATAATAATTTTTGTCTTTTTGTTTTTGACATTTTATTCAACATGCTGTCCTCAAGATTCATTCACCTAGTTGCAGGCCTCACAACTTCATTCCTTCCTGCAGCTGCTTGGTAGTCCATTTTATGTAAACACCATACATAGTTCCCCCTTTCATTCCTCATTTGTTGTACCCTTAGGCCACCTCCATCCATTGCGAATTGTGAACACTGCTGCCTTAAACAACAGTGTGCAGGTGTCCATTTCTGTCCCCACTTTCAGTTCCTCCAGATATATACATAGTAGCAGGGTTGTAGGGTCATATGGCAACCCCAACTCTAGCCTCCCGCAGAACCACTACACTGCCCTATAGCAGCTGCACTGTCTCAGCTTCCCTACCCACGGTGAGTAGGTACATCTCTTTCTCTACATTTTCTCTATACTTCAGTTCTCCAAGTTTGTATATTATAGTTTTATTTCTCTCTGTTCATTTTTAAGCAGTTTTATTGCATATCATACAATCCACCTGTGCTGGTTTGTGTTTGAAGCAATTACGTGCCCTAGTGTGCCAGTTTGAAATTATCATGTACCCAAGAAAATACATGTTTTAATCCTGATCCAATCTTGTGGGATCAACTGTTTCTTTTAATCCTGGTTCAATAATGTATGTTGGAATCTTTTGATTAGATTACCTCCATGGACATGTGACACACTCAATTTTGAGTATTAACTTTGATTGGATGGAGATGGAACTCTACCCATCCCAGGTTGGTCTTTATTAGCTTACTGGAATCCTTTAAACGAGGAAATATTTTGGAGAAACAACAGAAAGGAAAGAGCCTAGAGAAACAACAGAAGCCTCAGAGCTGACAGAGGGAGCAGATGTAGACGCTTGTAGAACAGTTGCTTCAGAGAGCACACATGGATGTTTGGAGATGCTTGGAGCCCAGCAGACATCACCATGAGATGGTAAGCAAGCCAGAATCTGGAGAGAGCCAAGGGAAGCGAAAAGATGAAAGTCAGCCATGGAGAAGCAAAGTGAGCAACCCTCACAGAAACAGAGGCTGAAAGCAATGGATCCTAGGAGCAAGGGGTCAGCAGATGCTAGGCACGTGACTTTGCAGCTGACAGAGGTGTGCGAGACACATTGTCGTTCCTTGAGTGAAGGTAGCCTCTTATTGGTGCCTTAATTTGAATGCTTTCACTTCCTCAGAACTGTAAACTTGTACCTTATTAAATTCCCCTTTGTAAAAGCCACCAGAGACAACAGAACCCACATAGCCAGAGACCATTGGCGATGAAGAAAGAAAATGCCCCCAGGAAAGCCATGGAAGAAGCCTAGAGAGAAAGCTAGCAGAACTCAACATTTGCCTTTCCAGCTGAGAGAGAAACCCTGAACGTCATCAGCCTTCTTGAAACAAGGTATCTTTCCCTGGATGCCTTAATTTGGGCATTTTCTTGGCCCTAAAACTATAAATTTGCATCTTAATAAGTTCCCTTTTTAAAAGCTGTTCTGTATCTGGTATAGCACATTCTGGCAGTTTTACAAAGTAAAACACCAACCTAAGTAAAAAATGAATGGTTCCTGGCATAATTACATAGCTATTACGCCTTCGGCACCTCAATTTCTATGAAGTCATTTCCTTTTGTCTGCAAAGAATCCCATATCCTTTCCCCATATCCCCTGCTTGTACACATTTTGTTTTGGCATAATACCTTTGTTACATTCAGTGGATGCATATTATAATGTTAGTGTTAACTGTAGACCCTAGCTAGCATTGATTTTATCTTCTCCTTTATATTTTCAACACCATGCAATGTTGGCATTCATTTCTTCTCCGTCATGCAAAAACAATCTTATATTTGTACATTTAATCTTCATGATTATCAACTCTAGGCATTTCTAAGTTATACCATCTCATCTTTATCTTCTGTCTTTCCTTTTGGTGTCATACATGCCCTCAGCCTTTATGCCTGAACCATACCCACAACCATCTTTGTTCAGTATACTTATATTACTGTGATACCATCAGATAGTATTGTGCTATCCATTTCTGAATTTTTACAATCAGTCCTACTGTGTATTCTGTATTTCTTCAGCATCAAATGCCCAATGTCTACCCTCTTTCTATCTCATTAGAACCTGTGTTCTTACCTTTAACTCTCAAAGTTCACTCATTAATATTAGTTCATTTTAGTGAAACCATACAGTATTTATCCTTTTGTTTCTGGCTAATTTCACTCAGCATAATGTCCTCAAGGATCATCCACTTCATTACATGCTTTGGCTTCATGACTTTATTCTGTCGTAGAGCTGCATAATATGCCATCATATGTACATACCACAGCTTGTTTACCCACTCATCCATTGATGGACATTTGGGCTGCTTCCATCTCTTGGCAATTGTAAATAATGCTGGTATAAACTCTAGTGTGCATATGTCTGTTTGAGTCCTTGCCTTCAGTTCCTCTGAATATGTACCTAGTAGTGGAATTGGTGTATCAACTCTTATCTGATATATGGTTTCTAGATACTGTCTCCCATTGCTGGGCTGTATTTTTACTTTCTTGACAAAGTTCTTTGATACTCAAAAGTGTTTAATTTTGAGACAACCCCATTCATCTATTTCTTTTTTCATCGCTCATGCTTTGGGTGTAAGGTCTAGGAAACCACCTCCTATTACAGGATTTATACGATATTTCCCTACATTTCCTTCTAAAAGTTTTATGGACTTAGCTTTCATGTTTAGGTCTTTGACCATTTTGAATTAATTTCGTAGGGTGTGAGATATGGATCCTCTTTCATTCTTTTACAAATGGATATCCATTCTCCAAATACCACTTATTGAAGAGGCTGTTCTTTCCCAGGTTGTTCACCTTGACTGATGTGTTAAAGATCGATTGTCCATAGATGAGAAGGTCCATTTCTGAACACTCAATTTGATTCCATTAGTCAGTATATCTATCTTTATACCAATACCATGCTGTTTTGACCATTGTAGCTTTGTAATATTTTAAAGTCAGGTTGTGTGAGAACTCCCACTTCAGTTTTCTTTCTCAAGATATTTTTACCTCCTTGGAGCACCTGCCCTTCCAAATACATTTGGTTATTTGTTTTTCAGTTTCTGCAAAGTAAGTTGTCGGGATTTTAGTTGGTATTGCATTGACTGTATAAATCAATTTGGGTAGAATTAACATCTTAACTATATTTAGTCTTCCAATCCATGAACTTGGTGTGCTCTTCTATTTATTTATGTCTTTCATGATTTCTTTTAGCAATTTTCTGTGTATAGGTCTTTTGTATCCTTAGTTAAATATATCCTTAAATATTTAATTCTTTTATTTGTTATTGTAAATGGATTTTTTTTCTTGATTTCCTCTTGAGATTGCTCATTACTAGTGTATAAAAGCACTACTGATTTTTGGGTGTTTGATCTTATACCCTGCCACTTTGCTGAACTCATTTATTAGCTCTACTAGCTGTGCTGTAGATATTTTGGGATTTTCAACATATACTATCATGTCATCTGCAAATAGTGAAAGTTTTCCTTCTTCCATTCCAATTTGGATGCCTTTTACTTATTTTTCTTGTCTAATTGCTCTGGCTAGAACTTCCAGCACAATGTTGAATAACAGTGGTGACAGTGGGCATCCTTGTCTTGTTCCTGACCTTAGGGTGAAAGCTTTCACTCTTTCCTCATTAAGTATGATGTTACCTGTGGGTTTTTCTTATGTTCCCTTTATCATGTTGAGGAAGTTTCCTCCTATTCCTATCCTTTGAAGTGTTTTAATCATGAAAGGACATTGAATTTCATCAAATGCCTTTCTGCATCATTCAAGATGATCATGTGATTTTTCCACTATGATTTGTTGATTACATTAATTGATGTTCTTGTGTTGAGCCAGCCTTGCATACTTGGAATAAATCCCACTTGGTCATGGTGTATGATTCTTTTAATATGCTCCTGGATTCAATTTGCAAGTATTTTGCTGATGATTTCTGCATTTATATTCATTAAAGAGATTGGTCTGTAATTTTCTTTTCTTGTAATATCTTTGTTTGGCTTTCATATTGGGGTGATATTGGCTTCATAGAATGAGTTACTAGCTTTCCCTCCTCTTCAGTGTCTTTGAAGAGTTTGAGCAGGATTGGTACTAATTCTTTCTTGAATGCTTGGCAAAATTCACATGTCGCCAACTGGTCCTTTTCTTTTTTCTGAGCTTCTTTTTTTTAAAATATTTTTATTAATAACAAAACATACAAACACAAACTTTCTTTACATATGAACATTCCATACGTGGTACACAATCAGTGTTCACAATATCATCACATAGTTGTGTATTCATTGCCATCATCATTTTTTTGAACATTTGCACCACTCTAGAAAAAGAAATAAAAAAGAACTCATACATATCATACCCCTTACTCCTGCCTCTCATTTATCACTAGTATTTCCATCTACTCAATTTATTTTAACCTTTGTTCTCCCTATTATTTGTTTATTTTTTAACCATATGTTTTACTCATCTGTCCATACCCTAGTTAAAAGGAGCATCACACACAAGGTTTTCACAATCTCATAGTCACATTGGCCCTCCAATACACCATAAATTAAAAAGGGGATATCTATATAATGCATGAGAATAGCCTCTAGGATAACTGCTCGACTCTGTTTGAAATCTCTCAGCCACTGACACTTATTTCATCTCATTTCTCTCTTCCCCCTTTTGGTCAAGAAGTTTTTCTCAATCTCTTGATGCCAGTTCCCTCTCATCCTGGGATTTCTGTACCAGTTGCCAGGGAGGTTTACACCCCTAGGAGTCATTTCCCATGCAGAGGGGGAGGGCAGTGAGTCACTTGCTGTGTTGGCATAGACAGAGAGGCCACATTGAGCAACAAAAGAGGTTCTCTGGGGGGTGACTCTTAGGCCTAATTTTAAGTAGACTTAGTGTGTTAATTTGGTCATTAGACTGGACTGTATCTGTCTGCATCTTCATATGATTAATGATCTTCTATTGTCTTCGTGGCATGTAAATATCTCGATAGGGTCACTTTGCATGTTGATTTCCTTCAGTTGTTTAAAATTTTGCATTTACAGGATGGGTATGCAACAGGATACAGGATGCAGGGCCGTGCACAACATTTCAGTGACAAGTTGCTATGCAGGTATATGCACGGGTCAGAACTCTACACTGGTGCTTTTTTTTCTCTGTCTCCCTGTCCATGCAGTCCTGACATGTCTGTGCCTCTCTCTGGAAATGGATGCACTAAGTTGTTTGCACTAGCTGGCCAGTCTCCTGTTCTCTGCATCTCAATTTTTCTGTTTTTTCAACCAAGTCCACCCTATGTGGTGTAAAAGACCCTCCCAGGTCACTTACACCCTGGAATCACTCACCTGGTCTCGTTTCTGTCCCTTCTCTAGCTGTTCTTTGGAGCAGGGATGAACTCAGCCTAACCTATTCCACCCTGTTCCCAGAAATCACCTCTTCTTTTTTAATGTAAGCATTTAGGGCAATAAATTTCTCTTTGAGCACCAACTTTACTTCATCCCATAAATTTTGATATGTCGTGTGTTCATTTTCATTTGCCTTGAGATATTTCATGATTTCTCTTGTAATTTCTTTCTTGATCCACTGGTTGTTTATGGGTATCCTTTTTAGCATCCATATATATGTCAGTTTCTGGCCCTTTGACTGTTATTGATTTCCAGTTTCATTCCAGTATGATCTGAGAAAGTTTTTTGTATAATTTCAATCTTTTTAAATTTATTGAGACTTGATTTGTGACACAGCATATGGTCTATCCTTGAGAATGATCCATGAGTATTTGAGAAAATTGTGTATTGTGCTCTTGTGGGGTGTAATGTTCTGTAAAGGTCTGTTAAGTCTAGTTCATTTATTGTATCATTCAAAATCGCTGTTTCCTTATTAATCCTCTGTCTAGATCTTCTATACATTGATGAGAGTGTGGAATTGAAGTCTACAACTTTTATGGTAAAGGTGTCTCCTTCTCCCTCCAGTATTGTCAGTGTATGCCTCATGTATTTTGGAGCACTCTGGCTTGGTGCTTAATTATTTAATATTGTTATGTCTTGTTGACTTATTCCTTTTATTAATACATAGAGTCCTTCTTTGTCTCTTTTAATTGTTTGATGTCTAATTTTTGGACATTAGTGTAGCTATCCATGCTCATTTCTGGTTGTTGTTTGCATGAAATAACTTTCCAACCTTTCACTTTCAATCTGTTTTTGTCATTGGGTCTAAAGCGAAGTCTCCTATAGATAGCATATAGATGAGTCCAGTGTTTTAATCCATTCTGCCAGTCTCTGTCTTTTGATTGGGCAATTTAATCCATTAATATTTTTTTTTTACATGGGCAGGCACTGGGAAATGAACCCAGGTCTCTGGCATGGCAGGTGAGAATTCTGCCACTGAGCCACCATCACTCTACCCTTAATCCATTTATATTTAATGTTACTACTGTAAAGGCAGTAATTTATTCTCAACTTTGTCTTTTAGATTTTATGTGTCATACCTATTTTTTTTTCTTTTTACCTTTACTGATAGTCTTGATTAATATACTCTTCTCCAGACCTCTCTCTCCTGCTTTTCCTATGTGCCTATGCTGCTCCCTTTAGTATTTCTTATAGAGCTGTCCTCTTGACCAAAAAATTCTCTCAGTAACTGGCTGACTGAAAATATTTGAATCTCCCACTCGTTTTGAAAGATGGTTTAGAATTCTTGGTTGGCACTTTTTCTTTTCCAGAGTCTTAACTATATCATACCATTGCCTTTTCGCCTCCATGGTTTCTGCTGAGAAATTCACACAGTCTCATCGAGTTTACCCCATATGTGATTGATCACTTTTTCTTTGTACTTTCAAAATTTTTTCTTTGTATTTCACATTTTTGACAGTCTGATTAGTAAGTGTCTTAGAGTAGGTCTATGTGCTGGTTTGAATTTTTTGTGGACCCCAGAATAGCCATATCCTTTAATCTTTATTCAATATTGCTGGCTGGAAGCTTTTTGATTGTTCCCATGGAGATGTGACCTACCCAATTGTGGTTGGTAACTTTTGATTAGATGATTTCCACGGAGGTGTGTCTACACCAATTCAAGGTGGCGTTGCTTACTAGAGCCCATTAAGAGAACCATTTTGGAAAGAGCCCACACAACCAGAGACCTTTGGAGGTGAAGAAAAAAAACACCCCTGTGGGAGCTTCATGAAACAAAAGAAGCTGGGAGAGAAAGCTAGCAGATGCTGCCATGTTTGCCATGTGCTTTTCCAGTTGAGAGAGAAATCTTAAAACTCATTGGCCTTCTTGAAACAAGATTTCTTTCCCTGGATGCCTTAGACTAGACATTTCTATAGACTTTCTTTAATTTGGACATTTTCTCTGCTTAGAAAATGTAAACTTGCAACTTAATAAATTCCCCTTTCTAAAAGCCATTTTGTTTCTGGTATATTGCATTCTGGAAGCTAGCAAACTAAAACCATCTGTTTGGATTATTTCTGTTTGAAGTACACTGTAGTTCTTGGATCTATAATTTTATGTCTTTCAAAAGAGATGGGAAATTTTCAGTAATTCTTTCCTCTGTTAGTTTTTCTTCTCCTTTTCCCTTCTCTTTTCCATCAGGACACCTATAACATGTTTATTCATGCGCTTCATGTTGTCATTCAGTTCCCTGAAACTCTGCTCATTCTTTTCCCATTCTTTTCCCTATCTTTTCTGTTGTTTGTAGGATTTCATGTGTCCTGTCTTCTAGTATAGTAGTCCTTTTTTTCTGCCTCTTCAAATCTCCATTTTTTTCATCTCTTTTATTGTGCCTTTTGTTCACAGACATTCTGCAATTTGTTTATTCAGTCTTTCAAGTTCTTCTTTATGGTCACCCAGAGTCTTCTTTATATACTTTATCTCTTTTGCCATATCTTCCCTCAACTCTTTGATTTGATTTTTGATGAGATTTTACATATGTGCTTGAACATCTGGAGTTATTTGTTTCAACTCCTGTATCTCATTTGAAATTTTGGCTTGTCCCTTTGACTGGGGTATATCTTAGATTTTCCTAGTATGTCTCAGTATTTTTTGCAGTGTCTAGGCCTTTGATTTCCTTAATTAGTTTATTCTGTAGGTTGTTTTCACTATTTTACTAGGGTGTTCTTGTTGGATGGCTTGTTCTTTATCTGTTCTTTGGCATTCATTTCAACTTATTCTAGACCTCTAGCAAAGTTTCTATTTAACTGATCAGAATTTTTCAGCTCTATTTTTTTCTGTTTCTTCCCTTGCCTATATGGATCCTTCTTTTTGAGGAGGGTATCTCAGATGTGATTGACCCCAGTCAGATTTTCCCAGAGCAGGCAGGTTCACATCTCTGGAAGAGAGAGTAGGCAGTATCAAATGTTGCTGAGGTTGAGACCCAGCATGTTGTCAGAGTTTTCTGTGAAGCCTCTTGACTCTATGCTTTTCCTATCCTGCCCAGCATGTGGCACTTTTCTGCCCACACCTTCCCACCAGCATAAAATAATGTCATCCCTTTATTTTCAGCAGCCCCTCCCTTCTAGGGGTGTGGTTGAGACAGAGGCTGAGGAAGCATGCCGGCTTTGGTTGCTCCTGTTTTCAAGCCCCTGTAGCCTAAATTCCCTGAAGGAGGGCCTCCACTTGAGCTGGGCCATGCCCCCTTTTCTTGGGGAAGATACACCCTTTAGGAATTAATCCCAGTCACCTATCTACTTTGTCTCCCAGGGATGCCTTAATTCTCCCTTTGTCTGTGGCAGTGCTGAAGCCTGAGAGTGCTGGCAGCTCTGTGTAATTAACTGTTAAGAAGTTTTAAAAATGTCTTTTTAGAGGCATATCCTGCTCCTCTGGTTTGCCAATCAAGAGCTGGAGTTGGTATGTGGCTCTGTGTTTCCCCAGGCTCTATGTGCCCCCTTTCTTATTGTCCTGCCCTTTTCCTATATTTTGTGCTAACTCAAAAAGCCTGTTTTTGTTTTGTTTTCCCATCAGCCCCCCCCCCCCACACCGCCACACACACACACCTCTGCTGGGGTGAAAACTCCTGGTTTCTTTAGTGCTTACTCCAGGTTTATCTGTACTTGGGGCCTGTTTTCAGCAGTCAGAATTTTTTAGTTAATTCTGTAATTTGGAGGTTGGTTATACCAACTCCTTGCTTCTATTAAAGCCTGTTTCCTTTCTCGTTGGGGAACTAGTCTGCTGTACCCGTGGGGGTGTGATGCTGCCCTCCATGACTTGGGAGATTTAAAGTTCTGTGTGGGATCACAGTCATTCCACCCGTTCCAGACTGGTGTATGATGTGTGTCCCCTCAACAGTTGTTCCATACAGTTCCTGGTTATTTACTAGCTGCTCTGGAGGATGAACTAAATTCCACACTTCACTATGCCACCATTTTGTCCTGCCTCACTATAAGTTTAAGTCAAGATTGTTAAGTAAAGATAATGGGCTAAGTTTGATGTACCTGTGAGACACACACTGAGAGCAGTCTGGCCTGGAGATATGGATTTGGGAGATATCATGATATATAGAAATATGATTTGAAGTCATGGTATCACCCAGAGGCAGTGTGAGGATCGGTGCCCCTTAAACCTTTATGTGGCCTTGGACTCCTTTAGGAATCTGAAAACTGTAGACCCTCTTGCCATAAAGTATATACACACACACACAATTCTGCATCCAATTTTTGGATTTCCTAAATCACATCCATGAACCCTTATAATGCCCAGATTAAGAGTCTCTGGTGTAGAATAAGAAGAAAGAGGCATAAAGATGGAACCCCGGAAAATATTGACATTTAAGAAATAGTTATAAAAAGAGAAGTCCATGAAGAAAACTGTGAAAGAGATACCAGAGAGTTAGGGGTGTCTCAGAAGCCAAAGAAATAGAGGGTTCAAGATAACAGGAATGGTCAGGAAGCTTAAGTGTTATATGAAGAAAGTAAGATAAAGACTGAAAAATGATGGTTGGGCCTGGCAACAATGAGAATGCCAGTGACCTTTGCAAAGGCATTCTGGTAAAGTGCTATAGAGAGAACCCCGAATGCAGTGATTAAGGAGTGGGTGAGAGGAGAAAAGGTGGTAACAGCAAATGTGACCCCATTCTTCCAAGGTGGAGTGGGGCAGGAGCTTGTTTTGTTAATATAAGACTGGCTTGAGGTGTTAACAGTGACTTAATATTTTCTTGGAATTAATCTTCTTAGTTTCTCGTTTATTGCCATTAAAAAAAGAAAATAAACCAAACAAATCAGGTCCATAAGATAGGAGTTTCACAAATTTTCATTGCTTCTCTCTGATATTAATAAATGACGAATTGTGGTTTTAAATCCCCACAGTTCTATATCTCTTTCTTAATATTGCCTAAATGTCTTTCTACCCAGAATCTGCAATGCCTCAGGCAGTTGTAAATGAGCACCGTAGGTGTATTCAGGCCAGCATGGCTGGGAATGTGAAAGGCAGTAAGGCTGGCTCTAGACCCTTGATTGAGAAGCCAGCTTTCCCAGGTTAGTAATTATGAAGGCTTTATATTTGCATGTATAAACCTTAGTTAAGCTTTGTCATAGGTTTTCCAAAACAGCTGGGACTTTTGGTCTATGAAGACGTTAGTTTGTGTCTCCAGGGGCTATGCATAAATCAAATTGGGAAAGAGGGAAGGAGGAGGGAATTTCTTTGTGTGAATCCCAGCTCCCTGTTAGCTGTTTAATTGAGGAGAAGGAAAGAGTCCTTTGACAATTACCGAATTAGGGATGCACTTTTATATTCTGCTTAATATATTCTTGCTTGGTGTATTTGAACTAAGAAAGGCAGTAAACTCTGTTTCCTCTAAGAAGGCCCTCTTTGTTGACCTTCAATAGAAATGTAGACTCAGATTTCACAGTTCCCATTGTTTCAAAGGGAGGCTTAATGTTGGTGGTGAAGATTGCTAATTTAAATTTTGGTCCTCTTTTTCTACCATCTGCTGTGTAGTGGCCCCTAAGTCACAGATCAGAGGCAAGGACAAGGATCACGCCTAGGGAAAGTAGAATAAATGATACAGGCCTTTGGAAATTTGTGCTGTTTCTTCCTCTCTAGCTATAAAAAATGATTATTGGGAGACCATGCCATCATGGTAGTGATTGCCAAATTGGAGTGAATTAAGAATGCCAAGTGTGAGTGGGTCCGAATTCTCCTGACCTTTAGAAATACCAGCATGAATGATGCCATGCTGAGCCAAGGGCTCCCCAACCCCCATATTTCGGGCTTATCTTAAAACCTCTGTATGAATCTGACTAAATACTGCCAAAATGTAGAAAAAGTAATATTCTTTGTGGTTTCTTTGTTTTCATATTTGCTGCCTTTTTAGTCTAATGTAGATATAGGTAAAATCAAACAAAATATACTCTAAAAAATAGTTAAGGACTCCACTCAGTAGGTGTGTGTGTGTGTGTGTGTGTGTGTGAGAGAGAGAGAGAGAGAGAGAGAGAGAGAGAGAGAGAGATTTACTAAACATTCTTAACATTCTGGAACATGCTCATAGAGGTAAAGGGCCATGTTCTCCCATAGACAGTACAGTGATACCAATTTCAGAGTCCAAATACCAGAATTCATGGCTCATGACTCAGTGTTGTGTTTCTTGAGCTAGAAGCCAAGAAGACACAGGTTTTCTCAATGTTTTATGGAACAATTTCTATTAATTAGTATAACTGGCAATGTTGGGTCTTAAAACTTCTGTTGGGTAGTAAATCTATAGGTTTCATACAAGTAAAATAAGTTTTAATAGGCTGTTTTATTAGAGGATTGTAAAAATGAGTATAGCTTATCCAAGAGGTCAGATTATACTTTGAAAATCTCTTATAAACCAATACTTTTATATGCACTTGGGCAAACAGGCATTGTCTTACAGGAGTTTTGACTACTACCTTAAGATTTAAATAAGTAACAAAAATTGTAAACATGTTTATTGTATGGATTCTAAGGCAAAATCATAGATTTTATGTATGTTCCCAGACTTTTTCACAACATCTTACTTGGTCCTGAGCTGTGAAGAAAATAGTGTCTACTGAAGGTTAGGTTGTAAGTCATCCTATGGTTAATATATTATAGACGGTCTTGCTCCATGCAGTTCTCTCTGTTGTACTTCGATTGTAGATTTTGAACTCTCTTCTTCCTTGTAAAGCACATTTTAATTAACTGCCTTAAAATTATATAAGAAAGAGATTGGAGGGAAAATGCTCAACTGTTTCATTTCCCTATTAAATGTACAATAGTTGTTTAAAACTCCCATTTTACCTGGACTATTCCTCAGCAATAATTGATTAGAAAAGTAAATAAGGTATGAAAAATACCATTCTTTAATTCACCATAAGGCTGTAGAATAGATCCATATATTATTGGACCTGGAAGAGACATTGAAAATTATCTAGTCCAACCCTTTCTTTTTACAGATAAAGAAACTAAGCCCTAAATCAATTAAGTGATTTATTCAGGGTCATATACTTAGTGGCATAGGTAAGTCTTGATCTTAAATTCCATGACTCTTAGTTAGTGATCTTCTCACTATTCTATACTGCCTCCAGAAAATTGGAAAGTGGAAACGGAACTTCAGCCTTCAACTTTTACAGCGTGTACTATACCCCTCCGCATGCCTGGGGGCACTTAATCAGTATTAAGCAACAAGATTAAAATTATTATCATTTTAATTCAATAAGTTGCTCCTTTCAGGAGCACATAAAATGGATTGGAAGAGACACTTTGGCAGTAATACCATTAAATACCTGTGACAGGAATTATATTCACTGCATTAGATATGCCTCACAATCTGATAAGAAAGCAAAATCCTAGAAAAGAGCTACTGGAACCGGCTGGTATAACTGCTCTGATTCAATAAGTAACTTGAAGTTTTGATGGAATCTATCACACATCAGCCCGTGGGCCAGGAAAGAGGAAATCAAAGAGCATAAAGAATCACAATGATAAGAGAATACACCTAAACCCTGTCTTGCCCACAAATGCCTTTAGCTGAGCTTTATCCTCCCAAGATTAAGCAATCCTTGAATTGACGTCCTTCTCTACTCTGCATGGCACACTTGGGTCATTCATGGAATAGTAAGTACTACATCTTAAGAAAGACACTTGACAAATCAGAATGAAAAAAAGTGGTCAGGGGCTGGAAAACCCTGTCATATAATGAAAGGTTATAAATTGGGGGTTTTTGTGCCTGGAAAAGCAAAAACTGGAATGGAGAGGATAAAGGAAATGACATATTTTTAAAGCACCTAATGTGTGCTTGGCATTCTGTGTATATTATCTTCTTCCATCCTCGTAGCCACCCTGTGTGGAAGATTCCTTGATGTTACCTGGCATGAAGGTGTCAAATAACTCACCTGATAGAGCTACTAAAAGCAGAGCTAGGATGTATAGTTATAAAGCCCATACTTTCGATAGGAGTCTTCAGATATTGAAAGAGCAATATAAAAAAGAGGATTGAGAATTGGGGCATCCTTAGTAGCGACAGTAGAAGTTGTAAAAGTAGCAATAGCTGTAGCAGTAGTAGCAGGAGTAGTCATAACAAAAACAATAGCTGACATTTATTGAGGACTTATTTTTGCCAGGAACTATGCTAAGCGTGTGACTTATAGCTAATCTCTACAACAATCCTATAAGTTAAGTACTGTTATTATCTTCATTTAACATATAAAGAAACAGAAACACAGAGAGATTAACCCTTTCCCAAGGTTAAGTGACAGAGCCTAGATGTGACCTGGCAGCGGAAAGCATATTCTTGTGAAGCAGGGACTTTTCCAGCCCTGGAAGTATTTAAGCTGTGTCCAGATGCTACTATCAGGAATGCTGTGCATGAGAATCCTTCACTTGGACCAAGAGTGAAAATAATATAATTTTAAAGGCTCATCTAAAATATAAAATTATATGAATCTAAGTTGGCATATCCACTGACTAAGGAGCAGCTATCTGATGACCTATGGGACTTCCTCTGTTTTGTCATCTCCTTTGTGCAGAGCCATGCCCTTTCTAAGACATCTGTGTACTTAGTTGGGTATTCTGAGCTCAGATAATGCACAGGCTTCACCTGTTATTGGATAGATAAGCTATTGACACAGGAGAAGTATAAATAATGCACTGGCTCACCAAATGAAGAGAAGCCATTCCAAGGGGTCTGTTGCAAGAACAAATTTAGAAACCACTGGTGGAGGTGAAAAAAAAAACAGTCCATTTATGAAAATTGATTAGCCTGCAGAGCTCTCTTGTCTAATTGCAGTAGTTTATAATCCAAATGAACTTAGTACCCACTTTCAAATTCCAGCTTTTTCATTTTATCTTAATAATTCTTTGCATTAACCTGCCATATGGATCTTCCTTTCCAATCTTGTGATAATGTCAGTTGTCTATTCATTCAGACACCTTTGTATTTCTAATATTGGTCAATTATAGAAGCCATCTGTAGGTTTATAGAACATTTTCATCTAGAGCTTTCAGTTTAAAAATACAAATGTATCATGCCATGAGTTATATAACTCAGAACTATAGCTAAATAGGTAACCCTTTCTCCTTCAATCTCAGCCTTTCTCCATCTTTCTTTGGCTACTTTTTAAAAATAAAATAAAATTTCAGGAGAAAAATGAGTTCTCTAGGAATTCTGTCACTGAGAGTGGTAGAAGTGAGAAAACATGATCATTAACCTCTTTTGCTCAGTGGTTGTTGAGAACATTGGAAAGGCAGCCAGGAGTGTAGCTTATCATTACTTATCATTATGTTGAATATGATAGCAGGTAGTAACCTGGGAAGACAGTGGGACAAAGAAAAGCTAGTCAAGAACTGCTCTGGACAAATACAAACATAAATGCTTAAGACTTTTGAATCACTTGCTCCGCAAACTGGCTAGAACCCCTGTAGAAGGCCAATTAAGTTTTTAAATGCCTTCATCCTTCTTGGAGACTCACTGATCAGTTTGACATTTTTCATTGTACAAAGGATCAAAAATCAGAGTCCGTCTACACTGATTGTGATTCCGCGTGTCTTGTGAAAGTTACGTGAAGTTTTTATAAAATTCTCAGTAAAAGGGAATTGTCTAAATCTGGCCCAGTTATATTTCACAGCTAGCCTTTCTTTCAATTCATCTTCATTTAAAGCACCAAGGATATTTCAGAAACAATATATGAAGCTTATAAGAACCATTTTTATTGACCTAACTGAGGCTTCTGATTTAGTCACCGATAAACACTTTCTTCAGAAATCTTATGATTCTGGGCTTAGCAGTGACCTTGTAAAATGGTTTTCTTTCCATTTGGTTACTGCCAACTTAGCCTCGACCTGGAGGTCCAATATGCTTGCAGACTGTCATCTTTAGTGAAGATTAACTGAAGCCTCTTTTTGGCTGATGGTGAAGGAGAGTTCAAAGACTATGCTGGCAGCTCCATTTGCTATCACAAAAAGGTTCTTCTTTTGAAATCATCTCCTTTCTAGCATATCTGCTTGTGTCAAGAGTGTACTTTTTAGCAGAATTTATTCCTCAAGTTGCTTTTGGTGTAAGTTATCCCCAAAGACAAAAAATTCATGGTAATTCGTATGACATAACTTATTTATAGAGTAATAGAATGTTAGCACTACATGGGATGTTAGAGACATTTTAGCTTGATATTCTTGTTTTACAGATGGGGAAAGTAAGGCCCAGAGATGTTAAATGACTCATCTGAAGCTACACAATTAGTTAGTGTCAGAGCCTAAATAGAACCCAGATCTCAGGACTCCTAATCTAGTGCTTTTTCTACTGTGTCATATGCTGCCTCATGCCTAGTTTATTCATTTAGAATTTACCACTAAAGCATTATATATTCTATGGGTGACAGCATAGCCCAGCAATTAACAGCAGAGCTGTTGGAATCCCAGTCTATCCCTTATTATCGCACATCTAACTTAATCTCTGAGCCTTAGTTGCCTCATCTGTAAAACTGAGATATTATGAGTATCCACCTATTAAAATGACAGAGAGAATTAAATGAGAAACTGTATGTAAAGAACTTTGCAAAGTGCCTGGCATATAGTAAACTCCCAGTGAATGGTAGCTATTTTTACTGTTTAGTTTTTTTGTATATAACTTACTCAGCTTCCCTTCTCCAACCCCCAGGTTAAAAACTGTCTTGGAAAACTTAATTTTATTAAACTAGTGTGCAAATTTGTTGAAATGTAGAAACATTCTTCTGGCTAACCTGAGTTTAGTGTATCAGATTTCTTTCTAAGTTAATTGCAGCCTGATTTGGTTCTGTTCAGTATCACATCTATTTCCTCAAACAGGAAATTGTCTTTTCTAGGTTTTGATTGGCAGAGATAGTTTTACAAACTTTATTGAATTCCATTAGTGTTGCTGTATGGTGGAGAAGACACTTCCATTAAAAGCCTCTGTTCCTAGGTGCTTATCTTTTTTTCATAAAATTACCCTTTGGGCTGAAATATTTTCCACTTGTTTTCTATTTCAGATAGGGTAGAAAAATTGGAGGGTGAGAAAAAGAGAGACATTTTGACTAGTAAATAATCACATTTGAAGATTTTCCTGTTTGCCCCTGCGGTTTCAAAATGTTAAAACCTCATAAGAACCCAGAAACACACAGCACAATTATTTTAAAGAACAGCTTGCAGAAATTTCACAGGAAACAACAGCATCTTTATGAGATCAGAGTCTTATGAATGCAATGTACCTCACCAAAGAAGCTTTCTTTTTCAAATCATCTTTGACAATCAAGAATTTTTCAAACAAATAGCTTTCTTTAAATTGGACCTGTTCTTTCATATTCCCAACTATCATCTTTTCTCAACTTGGTTGAGAAATGTCTATCAGGAAAAGTCAGAGGTACTAACCGAACACAAGAAAAGGCTAGAGGAATATAGTGATGTATAAATTGAGCTGGAGGCCAGTTAAGAGGCTAAGTAAAAGGCTAGTAGAGATTCCCAAGACCGGACTCCAGAACCTAGTGGCCTGGTGATTTTGGCAAATTGATAGTACCTGAATCTAAGAGAAATGGGTTACCTTTGTAAGGAGAGCTCCATTCAGTAGGGTTAATTAGAACTAAAGGGAGTGTGCCTGAGGACCTGTCAGTGGGATAGAGGCATCTGAAAGAGAGGCTCAAAGCTAGCCCTAGGAGTGGAAATGGAGAGTAGAAGCACAAGGCCAAAAATAACAAAAAGATGTAGGTGCAAGTTAGACTCTAGAGTGGAAGCTAGGGAAAGGAGGAACCAGAGGTACTTCTTGTTGTGTTTTAATCATCTAAACCAGTATTAAGCTATGTGGTTGTTGCAAAATTGCCTGTAACTTATCTTGGCACCCCCCATTTTAAATGTAAGCTCCAGAGAGCAGGGCTTATTATCTGTTTTGTTTTTTTTTTTTCACAGATATATTCTCAGCACCTAGAACAATCTCTGGATCATAGTAGGTGTTCAGTAAATATTTGTTGAATGAATGAATGATCTGCATAGAAATTTTTTTTTTTTTGCAAGGACAGGCACTGGGAATTGAACCCAGGTCTCTGGCATGGCAGGTGAGAACTCTGCCTGCTGAGCCACTGTGGCCTGCCCTGCATAGAAATTTACTTTGAGGTTTCCTCTCACCGTGCTAAAGATAATTTGTGTACTTGAACTCTTCCATGTGCTACCTGAGAGTGATGGGGAGAAAAACGTGAAGAATGACCCTAAACCCAAGGTGTAAAGCAAATGACATTAGGGACCTGGGCTCAGGGCAGGCTTGGGATGCTGCCTTTAGAGTATTCTATTTGTCTCAGGTACTCAGCAGCAAAATTGACTTCATTTTTCAGACTTGCTTTCCCTGGAACCTGAGATGTACTTAGTCTAGAATTAGAAAGATCAGAAACAGGAGTCAGGTAGCCCCAAAGAAGGGGCTCCATATTTGATATCTTACCTGCTGCTGACAGCCTATTGTGGTTACCGTTGCATTGCCAACAAGAGAGCCGTAGAAATCAGAATTTTTTCTCTACTTGTTGCTCTCTTAAGCTGTGAACATTTGAACCTGTGCAACTCTTTTGTGAGCTTGTTATGCCAGCTTTTAAAGCAGTGCCTGACACATAGCAGACAATCAATAAATATTTGTTGAATCAGTGATCCTTTTTGGTCATGTAGTTTTGAAAGAACACCAAGTGTGTTGGGCCGCTTTCCACAGGCCTTGAAAGAAGATGGGGATATATCAGGAAGAAACATTATGAGGAAACTAGAGAAAGGGATGGAAAGTAATGGCAATTTCATATATGTCCAAATTCTGGCACACTTTGGGGAATACTCTAAGGATCTCAGATGACATGCAACTCTAAATCAAGGTGTAAAGCAGTTATTTTAAATGTGCAGTATTGAAAATACTAAAGAAAGTTTAGCACCTGCTTTCCTTCTAGGGTGTAAATTTAATTCAATGCTGTGTGTATGTTTCATTATACTGTGTACTTATCCTTGGAATAATACTTTTAAGTGAAAGAATTTGTATCTTTCTTGTATTTCTGTGGCCTACCAGTTAGTGAGTTATACTTAGGTATGTAATTTAAAACTTCCCCATTCCTAATCCAGAGCATTTGAACAAAACCAACACTTTGCTTAAATAGTTTGGCTATATGGAGGAAGATATGCTTTCGACAGGAAGAAAGTTGGAATTTGAGGCTTGAAAGGTTTATAGGCAGATCTGGGAAGCTCTTACTCTAAAGGCCAGATAGTAAAATATCATGGAAAATATTTTTAATACTAGGGTAAATGTGTAGGTTGTGAAATTGGTACAGGAAACATAGAACAAGAACATTTGGCAATCTCGTGCTTCCTGTCTAAAATAACTGTTATGGAGCAATAATGGATGTAGGATTCCATAGTGAATTCTAACAATTTTCTTATTAAACTCCCATACTACTGAATTTTTTATACATTATAGATTTTTTCTGTTTTATTTTTGTTTGTTTTTTGTTGTTGTTCCTGGAAAGGTCATCTCCCAAATGTGTGTGTATAAAGGAATATCTATATTTAGTTTCTACCTTTAGGTGCTCTTGTTTTCCTGAATAACTCCTTTAACAAATATGGTATTGTTTGGGCAAGTTATTTTGGGCACTATAAGATTTCTGATGAGAGTGCTATAAATTCCAGCTCTAAATTGATGTTGAAGAATCGATAAACTACTTAGCAGAGCAATAAATGACTCGAGGTAAAAACAAAATCAAGTAAAATGTAACTCCCACTTTCTTCTCATGTGTGTATAGGGAGCAGATATGATAAAGAACCTTAAATGGTTATCATCCTCCAGGTCCTGTACCTCATCTGGGTTAATTTTTCAGACATTCTCTTTTTATTCATTTAGAAAGAGATCACCACAAAAGATCAGAACCTGCTGATTACAATTTGACAAAAGGCTTAGGATCCTAAAAACATCTAGATTATTTTCTTAAAGAAATTAGATATTTTCAGTTTCGAGTACCTTTATTAGATTGCAATCTGTTAAATGATTATAGAAGACCCGAGGGAGAGCTTTCCATGTCAAGATTTTTTACTTTATAGTTGACTAGCACTAATTGATTTATTTCTCTTTTCTTTTTGGTTTATTCAAAGGACTGTGACTTTACCCCTTTGTCCCAGATATTATAAGGTGGGATCTAGTAATTAATTAATAATTCATTTCCTAATTCAGGAAAACATTTATTGAGTACCTGGTTGGTGCCAGATACTCTGCTAAGTCTTGTAAATACAACGTTGAAAAAAGAGATATACAAAGGTCCCTGCCCTTTTTGAACTTTGTGACAGATAAGTAAACAAGGAAATAGATCAATGTATATGTAAAATACTTATCAATTGTGATAAGTGCTAAGACAGCTATAGGATGAGAAACATAGGAATGATTTACTTAGATAGCACAGGAGGAAGGTTTCTCTGAGAAGATGAATTTCAGGCTGACACTTGAGGAGCCAGAAGGCATTCCTCAAGTTTCTCACACAAAGTTCCTGGGGAGCAGCAAGTACAGGCCTCTGAGGCAAGAAAGGGCTGGGTGTGTTTCAGGAACACAGGCTGGCATAGTTGAGTGAAGGGGAATGTGGCATGAGATAAAGTTCGGACAGGTAGACAGAGGCCACATTATACAGGGCTTGTAGGTCCCAAGAAGTTTGGATTTTATTCTAAGAGCAGTAGGAATGCATAGAAAGGTTTTAAGCTTGGGAGTAATATGAAATGTTTTACATTTTTTATAAAGTCTACTTTGCTTTGTAGAGAACGAGTTGAAGATGGGCAAGAATAGAAGCACAACCACCAAGTAGGAGGCTATTTGTTTATTATAGCAGACTAGGTAAGAGAAAATGGTGACTTGGATAGGGATGATGTTAGCAAAGATGATGAGAAATGGACAGATACCAGGTGTATTTTGGTGTTAGAACCAAAAGATAGAACTTACTGATGGTTTGGATATATGAGATGCTGAAAGAGTAGGAGATGTCAAGTCTGACTTCCAGTAGTAAGGGAAAAAATGGTGATGCAGAAGAAAAAGTATATCTATCTGCAGGAACAAAGTCCTTGAGCAGGCAAGAGGGGATGGGATTTAGGGACACGTTTTCTATTTTAGCAGGATGGAAGAGAGAGACTATAAATACAGATGTAGGTAGACATGTCGATTTAGTGTGGGGAGATGTGAGAGTTCCTTCTAATAGCTTTTCATTTTCTCCATAAAGTATAAGGTGAGATCATCAGCTAAAGGCAGGAAGTGGAGTGGGGGAAGTTATGGGAGATTTGAGGAGAGAAGTGAAGATATATCACAGTCACTTTGGAAAATGAGAAAGTGAGTTTAGTATAGAAGTAGGATTGCTGGGCAGAGGTAAGTGCTCACTTGAGGCTCATGATTATGAATACTTTGAATGAAAGTGATCCCATCACTCAGCTGTATGGATTTTCCCCAGCTATATTCAGTAGCTCAAGTACATGCCATGAACAGGCAGAGAACTGAATTCATCTCGTAGTTAGTTATAGGAGTGCATCAGGGAGAGTATAGTATGGCATAATGGAATGAATACTTGACTAGGGGTCAGAAAACCTGCACTCTAGTACAGGTTCAGCTACTTATAAACCATGTGCCCTTAGACAGGTCCATAGACAACTCCACTAACCTTGTTCGATTTCACTTTTCTCATCAGTAAGATAAGGTTGAATTAAATAATCTTGACAGTTCTTTCCAGCTTTAAAGCTCTATGATTCTCTTTTTCTGTAGCACATAATCTAACTCAAGCTGTCTGGACAGCTCATTTAAACAATCCAAACACAGGAAGCCCAGAATAGGAATGAGGGCCTTTAATCCTGTACAGTTTAATTTAATGCCTGGATACATCCCACAGTATATTAAGCAGATAATCAAAAAGTATTGGCAAAGTCCCTTGAGGGATAGGAGAAAAATTATGGAACCATTAAACTTTAACACCAGGGAAACCCCGGATGCTGTGCCAAACATTAGGGACACCCAAATGAATAGGCCTGGATCTTGAGGCTTGCTCTTGTGAAGCTTATGAAGCTTAGCCAACCTATAGGTATGTCTAAGAGTCACCTCTGGAGGACCTCTTTTGTTGCTCAGATATGGCCTTTCTCTCTCTAAGCCCAAGACTGCAAGTGAAACCATTGCCCTCCCCTCTATGTGGGACATGACATCCAGGGATGAAAGTCTCCCTGGCAGAGTGGGAGACGACTCCCAGAGATAAGTCTGGTTCTGGCACCATGGGATCAACAATGCCATCCTGACCAAAAGGGGAAAAAGAAGTATAACAAATAAGGTATCAGTGGCTGAGAGAGTTCAAATAGAGTTGAGAGGTTACACTGGATGTCACTTTTATGCATGCCTCAGTTAGACACTGCTACCTATCATAACTTGCCAAACCCCAACCCAAGCCATTCTTGCCAATGCTAAAGAATACCTAGGGCATTATATACGATTCTACAAACAGTCCATGCACTAGGGTAACTTTCCAGGAACCTATAACCTCCATATGGGTCCCTGGACCAGATAAATCCTGAAATGCAGAGGGGCCAGCCCTTCCAGAACATCAACTAGTTCCAAATTCCTATCCCATGTCATCGACAGCCCCTTCCAACATGAAAAAGTTAGAATGGGCACAGCCTAACTTTTTCTAACTCCCTAAAGAGTAGGAGAAAGATCAAAGGTGGTGATGGAGTTATACAGAGAAAGTAGGATTTAACAAATGAGTATGAGTGCTGAATCATTATGTTGATACTTCTTTTAGTCTCCAGTACCTTAGAGCAGCTAGGAATAAAAACTTAAAATTGCAAAATTGTAACCCATACCAAACTCTGAAATCTGTTTTACGACTAATTGTTGCAATGTGCTTTGAAATTTATTGTTTTTATGTATATATGCTATTTAAAGAGAAGGAGGAGTATAACAGAGAAGATAGGATTTAACAAATGAGTATGACTGCTGAATCATTATAGTATTATTTCCCTTGGTCTCCAGTGTCTTAGAGCAACTAGAAGAAAAGATGAAAAATCTTGAAACTGTAACCCATACTAAACTTTAACATGTGTTCTATAACTACTTGTTAAAATGTATTTGGAAATGTTTTGCTTTTTAGTATACATCTTATATTTCACAATATAAAAAAATGTTAAAACACACAAAAAAAATCTCTATGATTCTCTTTATTTTCTCTTAGGACAACTTCTGGTCTCAACAAATTTGTCATTAGTATAGTGTGGTTAAGTATGTAGCCACTGGTGCCACACTGCCTGGATTTAAATTTTAGCTCCACTACTTCTAGGCTGTCCTCAAGTCATTTCACCTTTCAATGCCAGAGCTTCTTCATCTTTGCAATGGGCATAATATTTTCACATACCTTATTAGAATCATCATAAGGATTGAATGAGTTAATGCATGTGAAGCTCTTACAACAGTGCCTGCCATGTACTGTGCCATAATAGATAAATTAAACAAATAAAGTCTTACCCCAACTTCTACATCATCTCTTTGGCCATGAAATTCTGAAAGTTTGTAATTTCTTCTATTTGCAGGCATACATACTACTTGACACTATATTCAGAGTACATAATTTTGCTTTAGGGTAACTATGTGGCATAGAAAGAAAGATTTGGGAACCAGATGAAACTTGATTTAAATCCTGCTTCTGCCATTTACTTAGCCGAGACCTTGGATATATAAGTTAAACAACTGATGTTCAAATTCCTCTTCTGTAAAATGAAGACAATAGTAATATTTATTTGATAGGTTTGTGGGGGAAATTAAATGATATAGTGCATGTAAAGTACCTGATATGACAGGACTTGGCATGTAGTAGGCATTTAATAAAAGCAATTATAATTATTATAGTACCCTACCCTAATATTGACTTTATTATGGCAGCCGTTGAAACATAGGCGGATTTTGTCTCTGCTGCTTGTTATCCTCCTGGAACGCAGAGAGAGGAACAACAAGAACCGCATTAAAAAAGACCTGAGAGAAAAAGTTGTGTCAGCTAGTACATTAGAGACACGGTGAGCCTAGAAGGGCTAGAATAAAGGGATGCACATTGTTATTTGTTACAATAAATATTATAAACACGTAGATTTCTTTTAGCATTGAAATCTTCTTTTAGAGTTTGAAGGTTGTCTGCCAATGAGAATGAGTAAATAGAGCCTAAAACAATAGTATCCGTCATCTGCCCCACTCTCCATCTAGGAAAGTCATCACTGCCTTTCACTCCTGGAAAATTGTACCTTCCACAGAGCTTCACTGATGAAGCTCCAGGGAAGTGGCCATTCCTTGAGTCCTTGAGTCCTTGCAAAGGCATCATATGAAATGAAATTTTAATAAAATCTCATGCATCACTGCACTTTAGAACTGCTTTGGGAGCAATATCTATTTTGCTTTCCAGGTTTCAGAATGCCCTACTCAGTCTTATTGATTTTTTTAAAGGAAAAGAAATATGGGGGATGGCATCTCATTTAAATACTTTATGTAATGTTAATCAAACAAGACCATATAGGGCTAAAAATAGAGCTCAATTAATATAGATATTTTGGTCTCAAGGTTACTTTTCACATGGTATTAATTGCGAAGCTATATCAGACCAAAAGTGTTTTTTTTTTCTTACCAATTGCATTCCAGAAAAAAAAAGTATTAGATTTAATTACTCTAGTTAAAAATCTTGGTCATTCTTGTAACATTCATTTGCTCTTACTGGCCTGTTGAATTCTTTAGTAAAGTGAATGATCAATGTTAATGCAAAATTTTCTCAACTTAAAAAGGCACTTTCATCCCAGCTCCAATTTCCCCTGTATGTGCTAGTTAAGTAAGCAATTTTAACTCAGAATCTAAATACAGCCTGCAAAGCAGATTAGTTGGTATGAATCATGGGGCTTTCTTTCTGTCTCAGATAATTGCTCATATCTATTTCTTCCGCTCTACAAACATTGTGGTAATAATTGTGATCTTACCAGGATACACTGTTCTAGTGTATCACCAGCTCAGATATTGGGATACCATTTGCAGTTGGGGAAGTTCACTTCAGTTCTCAATCCATTTCCCCTTGAGAAAAAATGACAATTGATAATAACTGTTCATATCTATTTTGCTTGAAGTTTATAAGAATAAATGAAACATGGATGGAAGCAGTTTGAGCATAAATACATAAATATGAGGAATTATGACTCCTAAGGAATTATTTAGGTATGCTGGTATTTGTGTTTATAGAAAGTTCCTTCATCCCCATAAATACATGCTCTACAAATCATCTACAGTTATCGTCAAATTTAAACAGACACTCACACACATACCCTCAGGTTATCTAACACACTTTTAAAAAGTAGTTACTCTTCACTGTGTATAGCCTGGCCTATATACTTACACCTGGCATTCATCCATTTCTTCATTAGTATATCAACAGATATTTATCGCATACCTACTATGTGCCAGCTACTGTGCTAAATGCTTGGTTGGGAAGAATACTACTAATTAAGACAGGAATAGTTTTTGCCTCATGAGCTTAGGTCTAGTAAGGAAGACAACAAGCAGTTAAAATTAAAGTACTGTAGTGGGGAATTGTCAGATTATAATAAACACCTAATAGGAGGGCAGAATCTGAGACATGGTGGGTAGGAAAGATAGAAAGGCTTTCCCAAGGAAGTTATGTTCACGCTGAGGTGTAAAGAATGTGTGACTGTAGCTTAGCGAAGACAAATAGGGATGAGTATTCCAGTCAGAAAGATATCACTGCAAAACTGCAGTATTTTGGTGGGTGGATCTGTCCACATTTAGAAATCATCCCATTTACAGGGAGCTTTGACTCCACCTAAATTCGGAGAAACTTCATTTTAAGAATTACTGGCTTTGTCCCTGGATACACTATATGAATGAAAGCCTGCCCTAGCATGAACTAATTTTGTTCTTTGGTTACCTTTCTAACTCCTAAAAGCCAAAATCTCAATCTTGAATGTTTTATTAGTGCTTTCTTATGGTTCTGAGTGTTGTTTATTCTGGTTACTACAACTGTGAATAATTGCACATTTGCATTTAGCATGAATTTAAATGCTTTTAATGAGTTTCTGCATTTTTGGCTGGGTTAATTAGTCTATTAGTACAAAGTTGTGTCCATCAACAAACAGGCTATTTTATCTATATAAGCCCCAGCGAACATGTATAATTTTCTGATATTAACATAGATGCAGAAACCACAGATTTCTATGATTTGGATAGTGACCATTTATAAATCGTTTTAAGACCATTTAAATTACTTTCTAAAATTAATGGAAGTCAATTTCCTCCAAACGTTCTGGGAGTTTCTTCCTCACTGAGCTGTGGCTACCAAAGAGCTTTCAGTTGGATATGTTCATACTATTCCTTGATGATTTTTAAGAATTTTCCTACAGTATTTTCAAAGCCTCAAGCTATTACCTTGTATTTTCTTCAACATAAAAACAGTTTACCCTCTAAGTTACAGGCATACCTAGTTTTTTATTGTGTTTCACGTTATTACCCTTTGCAGATATAATGTTTTTACAAATTGAAGGTTTGTAGCAACCCTGCATCAACTAGTCTATTGACGCTATTTTTCCAACAGCATGTGCTCACGTTCTATCCATGTAACATCTTGGTACTTCTCGCAATATTTCATACTTTTCCATTATTATGTTATCTGTTATGGGTGAACTGTGATCAGTGATCTTTGATGTTAGTATTTATTTGGGGGTGCCACAAACTACGCCCATGTAAGACAGCAAATGTAATCAATAAATGTATGTTTTGAAAGAAATTCTGTGGACAAAATGCTTTCAAACAGCATTGCATTCTACAGAGATATTCTGTGAAGGAAAGAGTCAATCCATGTGGCAAACTTCATTGTTATCTTATTGTAAGAAATTGTCACAGCCACCCTATCTTCAGCAACTACCACCTTGATCAGTCAGCAGCCATCAACATTGAGGCAAGACCCTCTGCTAACAAAAAGATTATGACTCAGTGAAGGCTTAGATGATCATTAGCAGTTTTAGCAATAAAGTCCTTTTAAATTAAGATATGAACATTGTTTTTTAGGCACAATGCTATTGTACATTTAATAGAAGATATTATAGTGTAAAACAACTTTTAGATGCACTAGGAAACCAAAAAATTTTTGTGATTCATTTTATTGCAGTATCTGCTTCATTGCAGAGGTCTGAAACTAATCTGCTGTATCTCCAAGGTATGCCTATAATGTGTGGACCCAATCCAAGCACACAAAGTTTACCTGAAAAGTAGAGAACATTTTGTGTAATTAACAAAGGGCCACAGTGACTCATTTACTAGTTTGACTATAAAGCTAATGTCTGCAGATGCTATTGTTTTGAGGCACAGAAAATGAATATTTTAAAATGTGGTCTTGGTGTACACTTGACAATATATGTGGTGAAAGTTTATGATGTATAATTACATGTGCTTATCTCTGTGAGGCTTTATTAAAAAGGAGCACCTAAACACAACCCTTTCTCATTTTGGACTGTATAAGTTGATGTCTGACAAAACAGGGTTCTAAGTTGACATCATGTCTATCATATGGTTAACTTTAGTTTTGAATCCATAGTTATGAAGGAAATATGTGACATATAGTCATATCCACCATACAGATTCACCATACATTAATATTGTCCATTTTTGTTTCTGATCTTTTAAGAATACAGATATAATTGACCAGTTGAAGTTTACCTTGTGCCCCTCCCTGATCACATTTCCCTCCCTTTATCCCTGAGAAACTAACATCCTAAAGTTGATGTGGATTTTTCCCATCCATATATTTACACATGCGTATGTATCTAGAGATAGTATAGTATTGGTTGGCATATTTTTTATATATACAACATTTGTATCATACTGTATATATCATTAAGCAACTTGAGATTGATCTGTATTGACGTATACCTATTTATTTTAACAACTGTAGAGTATTTCACTTTATGTGTGACTCTTTCTCAGTCGATTTGTCCATTTCCTTATTGATAGACTTTTTAGTTAGTTTCTCATTTTTCACTATTACAAAAAGTGCTCCAATTCAAATCATTGTGCATGTCTGTCTCCTATGTATGAGATATTTTTTTCACCTCAGTGGAGTTACTTGGTTGTAGAGTGTGTGTGTCCTCAACTTTACTAAACATTACCAAATTGCTCTTCAGAATTGTCGTACCGCTTTTAACTCCCACAAGTAGTATATGTGGGTTTCTGATTCTTCACATCCTCCAGCATTTTGTATCCTCAGACTTAAACATTTTACTAATTTTGTGAGTATGAAATGATTCTCACTGTGTTCTAATGTGCATTTCCCCATTTACTAGTGAGGCTTAATGTCTTTCCATACATTTATTGGCCATGTTTATTGGCTATTCTTCTGTGAATTGCCTATTCACATCCTTTTCACCTTGTCTATTTGGTTGTTAGTCTTTTCCTTATTGATTTGAAGGAGATTATCTTTTCTGGACACTAATCTCTTGTAGGGATTTATAAATATCTTTGTAAATAGGGTTTCCTAATCTGTGACCTGTCTTTTAATTTTGCTTATGCTGCCTTTGTTCAACAAAAGTTTACAATTTAATTGAATAAAATTCATCAAGGCCCCTATTCTTTAAATATACAACTGTGTGGAAGAGAGTATCATTCCATACAACCTGGAATTCTTCTCATTAAATTAAAATGAAGCAACTTGAATTAAGACACCAGATTATATTATGACTTCAGTAATATAAGCTTGAGAGGTTGAAGTTATCTATAAATGCACAGGAGTTGCCATAACTAAAATGTAAATCCAATAGACCATTAAAGAAACTAAGTAAATAATCCAGTACATGTGCTTTCAGCCTAAAAAAAGTAGTTTCATAGGAAATTTAAACGTTAGTCTCATTATTTATCAATAACTGTATGCTTTGTACAAATCATTTCACCTCTCTTCTCATTTTTTCCATACACAGAGTTAGGTAATTGGGTTAGATGCTCTCTAATGCCCATTCCAGCTCTAAAAGTTCTAAGTTATGGGGAAATAAAGAATGGTTTTGATGAATTTTAATGATTTCAAACATTCATCAGGAATTTTCCTAACTTCAGATGATGCAGAGTTTCTCAGGAATTCCATTAATATTATTTGGAGTCCTTCTGTTACTCATCTGTAATTTGTTTAGAACGTTGAGAACCATTACTAGTGCTGAACAATTCCCATAGATGCTCTTGGAAAAACTAAGCTAAGAGAAGGGAAAGTAATAAAGAAAAAAGGCAGGCTGTAGAACATCAGAAAGGGAAGAGGAAGTGAGGATTGTGAGGTGTGTTTGGAGGAGAAGCTTCAGGACTGTAGTAATTAGGTTCAGTTGTCAACTTGGCCAGATGATGGTGCCCAGTTCTGTTCCTATGGAATTAAATCATCAGCATGTGAAATACATCTATGGCTGATTACATCTGCAGTCAGCTAAGGGGAGTGCCTTCCACAATAAGTGAGGCTTAAAAGGAGTCAGAAGAGAGGCGCTCAGAGTCCACTCAGAACTAGACATTTGGAGATGTAGAAAGGGGACATGCCCCAGGGAAAGCCATTTCAACCCAGGAACTGGGAGGTAAAGTGAGCAGATGTCGTCATGTGCCTTCCCAAGTGACAGACAATGCCAGTGGAAAGCCAGCTGCCTTTTCTCCATGGAATTAAAAATCCATAACTAAAAAATCCCCTTTACAAAAGCCACTCTATTTCTGCTGTATTCCATTCCATCAGCCTTAGCAAATTAAAAGAAGGATGATTCTGTGGCATCAAAGCCATAGATTATTGATATATAGCATATATTCATAAAACATGTAATCATCCAAAGTGTACAATCAGTAGTTCACAATATCATCATATGGCGGGGCATTCATCGTCACGATCAACTTTTTCTCTTTTTTGTGAAAAGTAACATATGCAAAAAAGCAAAAAATTCCAAAGCGCATAACAACAACTAGTTGTAGAACAGATTTCAGAGTTTGGAATGGGTTACAATTCCACAATTTTAGTATTTTACTTCTAGCTGTTCTAAGATACTGGAGACTAAAAGAAATTTCAAAATAATGATTCAGCAATCATACTCATTTGTTAACTCTCTGTGTATAACTCTACCATCACTTTGATGTTTCTCCCACTCTTTATGGGTATTTAGGCTATGCCCATTCCAACTTTCTCATGTTGGAATGTGCTGCTGATAATATGGGATAGGGAGATGGAACTAGTCAATGTTCTGAAGAGGCTGGCCCCTCTACAGTTCAGGACCTGTCTGGACCAGGGACCCATTCAGAGGCTGCAGGTCCCTGGGAAGTTATCCTAGTGCGTGGAACCTTTGTAGAATTTTTTTAATTTCTTTTTTTATAAACATTTTTATTGTTAAATATAACATATATACAAAGAAAAGGGGGGGGAAGCAGTGCTTTTCAAAGTACATTTTAATAAGTAGATACAGAACAAATGTCAAAGTTTGTTGTGGGTTACCATTCCACTACATCATATTTTTCCTTCTAGCTGCTCCAAAACACTGGAAGCTAGAATTTTTTTTCTTTTTTGTGAAAAATAACATATATACTAAAAAGCAATATGTTTCAAAGCACATTGCAACAAGTAGTTGTAGAACAGATTTCAGAGTTTGGTATGGGTTACAATTCTATCATTTTAGGTTTTTACTTCTAGCTGCTCTAAGGTACTGGAGACTAAAAGAAATATCAATATAATGATTCAGCAATCATACTCATTTGTTAAACCCTCACTTCTCTGTATAATTCCACCATCACCTTTGATCTTTCTCACACTCTTTAGGGGTATTTGGGCTATGCTCATTCTAACTTTTGCCCATTCTAACTTATGACAGAAGGGGCTGTCAATAATATAGGATAAGGGGATGGAACTAGTTGATGTTCTGGAGAGGCTGGTCCCTCTGCATTTCAGGACTTATCTGGTCCAGGGACCCATCTGGAGGTTGTAGGTTTCTGGAAAGTTACCCCAGTGCATGGAAACTTTGTAGAATCTTATATAATGCCCTAGGTATTGGCAGGATTGGTTTTGATTGGGTTTGGCAAGCTATGATAGGTAGCATTGTCTAACTGAAGCTTGCATAAGAGTGACCTCCAGAGTAGCCTCCCGACTCTGTTTGAAGTCTCTCAACCACTGATACCTTATTTGTTACATTTCTTTTCCCCCTTTTGGTCAGGACAGCATTGTTGATCCCACGATGCCAGGGCCAGGCTTATCCCTGGGAGTTATCTCCCATGCTGCCAGGGAGAGTTTCACCCCTGGATGCCATGTCCCACACAGAGTGGAAAGCAATGATATCACTTGCAGAGTTGGGCTTAGAGAGAGCAAAGCCATAGATTATTGACCTATATTCTGAAAGTTCAGAAAAATTGCCTTTACTCCTATACAGAGCATAAGGTCTAATATGTGGATCTTGGTCACATGCATCCATCAGCAGAATCTGACATACATGTCACTGCCCTTTGTATTTAAAAATGACCGTTTTGCAGCTATTGATCTCTCTTGGGAAATGGCTTTCTTATGCATGCCGCGTCCATGTGAAAACTATTTCCTGATTTGTAGTCACAGTCACTACTGGAAGATTTCCTTCTCTGTGTGATAGCCTCTGATACTCTAGACCCAAAATCCTTGCTCAAGGACAATCATCCTATCTTTTGAGGTCTGGTGCCAATCACAAACAGTATCTCAGGTATGTCTGAGGTGAATAAGTTGTCTATTTTCCATTGCTGATTTCTTTTTCATGGTTATCTTTCACTTTACAGTTTTTCTGCCACACGATCCCCACCCCCATCTGTTGGTGGCCTCGATTCTTTAGAAGATCTCAGTGTGTGTAGTATTATTCTAAGACCAGGTAATGCTGATGAAAGTATGTAAGAAGTCAGTTTCCAAGTTTCGTAGAAATAGAAAATGATAGGCATGGTTGCTTCAATCCTCTGCACCCTTTTACATTAAATCAATACCCAAAGGAACTCTAGCCTTTTAGGGAATTCAGTTTGTACTCTTTACACTCTGTGCCTTTGCTCTAGCAATTCCTTTTGCCTGAAATGTTCTTGCCTCTTTTTTACCTCCCCATTTGCCTGACTTATTCTTTAAGACCCAGCTCAAATATGACTTACCAAAGAGGTCATACCTTCCCCCCAGAATAATTAGTCACTCCAATTTTTAGTGCTTTTTGTACTATCATATTGTATCATGACTACTTGTTTACATCTGTTCTGTAAGTCCCTAAACACAGACACTACATGTATTTTGGAACCTTCTTGGAGCTGGAGACTTAACTTTACTTGTAATTCAAATATACCATTTTCAGAACCGTAACCATGTTCTTCCTTATAAATTGTTCTATTCACAATTTTAATACACAAATAATGAGAAGAGAGGGATTGGATCTAAGGAGTGACAATAGTAGGATAATAAAAAGATAAAACAACTTTGTGTTATCACAGGCCACTTGGTATAAAGCTTGATTTGGGGAGAATAAAAAACAACAATCTTGGACATAAGCCTTTGCCTTGTTTAAAGGACGATGAATGTGATTTTTCATTGCTGCTGAGTAGAACTCAGTACTACAGCAGTGACAGCAGTCTTGGTACATGTGGATCTAGCATCATTACTTTAGATAATGTACTGTAAACTTTCTTTCTGACAGTGTTATAGATGCTATCTGAAGTGGGCATGCCAGCGTCAACACTTGTTAAAATTTTGGTGACTAGTTCATTGTGTTTTCAACAGCTACACATAAATCACCTCCTCCCCTGTAATAGAATAGCTAGTGCTATTTTCTGATATTTTCAGGTAAGTAAAGCAGTATATCTGTTAATAAACTTAGTAAAACTCTCATGAACATTGTCACTCATTTTGTCATCTTTATCTCCATTTCTTGTTGGTCAATAGGAGCAAAACAAGCCAGAAAATTTTGAAGAAAATATTGACTAGCCTTAGGTAATTAAAAACAACTTAAGGGCAGTGCAACGGTGGCTCCATGGCAGAATTCTCACCTGCCATGCCAGAGACCAGTGTTCAATTCCCGGAGCCTGCCCATGCGGAAAAAAAAAAAAAAAACCAAAACAACTTAAAACGTACTGATGTTTATATCACATACCAAGGATATTAAGAGCCTATCATAAATGTATTCTCTATGGTATGTTGAGAGGGATATAAAGTTAGTAGTTGTCTCTAGTTCTGAAAAATGTGAGACAGTATACAAAATGAAGATCTACAAATTCAACAGCTCAGTATGGTGATAGGGACTGCAAGTGCTTGGAGAATACAAATTAAGGAGAGGTCATTGTGATATAGGGTCATTCCCAGTAGGCCTTTTCAGTCTTGCTAGACTATTTACTATCCCACCCAAATCCCGTTTGCTAGAGTTTGGGGCTTACTCTTCCTACTATATTGAGTAGCAGATCTCTGAGAGTTTTACAGATGTTGCAAACTTTGAAATTTCTTTCCAAAGTTGTACATGTTATTCTTTATATTGAATTGGTTGTGCTTTTCAAATTCCACTTTTATAGTTAAATATTGGAACTTGTTCTCCAATTAATTCAATAGATCAGGGGCATTTTGTAACTCATTTACATATAGAACCAATCTACCCATATTCTATCTCATTCACTTTCCCATCCCAGGATCAGAAGGGGCTATGTAAAGAATCTTAGCTTTTTGTTTTCCTAGCTCTTGAATTAAAAGCAAGAGGGGGAAGGAAATTAGTCTATATATCAGTATACTGATTGTATTAGCTTGTTAAGCTGCCATTATGCAATATACCAGAAATGGAATGGCTTTTAAAAAGGGAATTTAATAAGTTACAAGTTTAAAGTTCTAAGGCTGTGAAAATGTCTAAATTAAGGCACCAATAAGACCTTCACTCAAGAAAGACTTATGCTGTCTGGAACACATCTGTCAGCCGAGAAGGCACATGGCTGGCATCTGCTGGTCCTTGTTCTGGGTTCTATTGCTTCCAGCTCTTGATGTCAGTGGTTTTCTCTCTAAGCATCTGTGGGCCTTCACTTAGCTCATTTGGGACAAAACTCTGGGTTTCATCTCTCAGCTTAGCATCTGCTGGGGCCAGAGATTTCTTCTTTTCACATTCTGGCTATTTCTGTGAGTCCTTGTTTAGCACCCAGGCTATTTCTGTCTTGATCTCCAAATGTCTACATCGCTCTGCCAGTCACTTCTGTGCTTTCTCCAAAATGTTTCCTCTTTTAAAGGACTCCAGTAAACTAATGAAGACTCATCTTGAATGGATGGAGTCACATCTCCATCAAATCAAAAGGTCACACCCACAATTGGGAACACCACATCTCAGTGGAGATAATCTAATCAACAATTCCCACCCTACAATATTGAATCAGGATTTAAACAAACAGTTTCTCCCACAAATTTGGATCAGGATTAAAACATGGCTTCTCTGGGATACATAATATTTTCAAAACGGCACACTGATGTTCCTACACTGTTGACGCCTAATGAAGCAGCTCATCCTTCCTTTAGGGAGCAAAAGGTACTAGTCTAGTTTTCAACTACCTGCTACAGGGTGCAGGGCTCCTACAAAGGTTAGCAATACCTTTGGGCACCTGAGACAAGGGAAACAATCCAGGGAGTGTCAAGAGAGGCAACTAACAGTGGTCTTACTACCAAAGTTTAGCGATCTCTCTCCATCCACATTCTTCGAAACAAGGACTAAAAGATAAAAACTTCAATTTTATGTTTAAGAGTCTAAAGAAAAACACAATGATGGGTCTAAGCAAGAAGTAATTGAGGTATAAGTCAAATCTTGATTCTTTAGGAGCTCATTATCTGGCATTCAGGTTATCCATACCCTTGATGTTCTTTAGTCTCTGTTCTGCTGTCTGACTTTTGGCAATTTTACTGCTCATTAGTTCTTTTACCAGAGGGTGGGCAGGCAAGGAATAAGAGAATAATGGTTTTATCAGTCAATCTTGCTACCTATTTTTACTGCTCTGGTGAAGATTCTGATGGGAAAGGAGGCAGAAACTATGGGTCAAAATTAGAGGTTTGAAGTCTATGTGAAGTTCATTTTTCTTTGCAATCTCTATCCCCTGTGAAAAGGTGCACTAATTGTATCACTTTTGGAAAAAATTCCTGATAAAGGAGGAAAATCTTCCTAATAAAGGAGGAAAATCATCCCCTTAAAAACTGCTGAAAACTGATTTTCAGACCACCTTTAATCACTATATTAGGCCAAAAAATATACTATATCAAGCAAACTCCCATTGGTCCCTAGAAAGGGGCAGGCTGAACAATCTGATGTGGCATTTTCAATGATTTGTTGTGGATTTTTTGTATGTGGTAGTCAGCATTTTTCATTTTTTGAATTGCCTCTAACAAATTCATTATTCATTAATACTATTGTATATATTTGACCTCTCCCACACTTATCCCAGCTCCTTTAGTAATCCCTTTTGCTAAAATGACTATGTTGTGTTCCATTTAATTCACTTTGTTAGTCCCAAACTAATCATTTGGGGTTGGTAATTAAGTCATATATATCATTTTCTGGCTTATTTACAAAGTACAGCTCTAATAATGTTATAGTAAATGTTTTTTGAAAGGTAAAGTGTTTTGACCACAGTTACACGGGCTTGAAACTCAAAGGGCTATCTTTTATTGTGGTCCAGGAAGCAATAAAAGTGACATTTATTTTAATGAAATGTGAGTATGTAGTATAGCTGTGGTTTACTTACAGTGAGGGAAAATGACGTCAGAGGCTTAGAAGAATCAGTTAACGAAAGCCTAGGTAATCTTCAAGAAGAAAAGAATTTGAAAACTGAAGAAATGTAATTGTGTTTTAATAAAGCAATTTTAAAGCAATGTATTGGGCAGATCTATTTTTAGAATTAAATAATAAGCAATAATAAAAGTTAGAAGACCCTTTAGTTTTTTTAATATAAATTCTTGACTTTTCTAATATTATACATGATCTATCAAGTAAAATGGTTTGTGCCAAATATACCCAAAAGCCAATATTCTGATATATTTAGAGTGAGTCTAGAAGTGACAGATATGTCCCATAAATGAGGCCAACCCTGACTTCATTATTTGTGAGTAAACGTCATATCTTGGCATAATTGGCTCCATCCTTGCAGAACTAAAAAAGAATTATAATACAGAGAAAACAGCTGTACTATTTTTTTTTAAAACTTAAATCCTACCTTTTTGGTCTTAATTAATGTTAAATTTGGAAGGATTGCAATTAGGGCTCAGTTTGCTTAGAAGAAGTTTGTTGTTGAGAACTGCCTGAGTACCGTGTTGTTTCCTCACGTCTTGCTTCCAGGATTTATTTCTAAATAATTAACTACTCAATGGCACAAACTGAGGCAACTACTTGGTTCTTCATGACCCTCAGTAATTCTTAAAAATGCAATTCTTCTGTTGACTAAAAGCCACAATGAGTGTCCTAACCCCTGGAGTGGTGGTTGGGAGACCCAACTCTATCACTGGCTTGCTGTGGGATGTTAAACGAGACTCAGCCTCCTGAGTTTTAGTTCCATGTAGTAAGTGTATAGTCATGCCTTGTCTCTTTACCTCACAAAGTAGTTGTGAGATGGAAAGTTAACGGCACCCTCTGAGTATGTTATTAAAATAAGAAAATCAAGCATCTATTTAGTGAGAGCAGTCAATGAATACTCCTGCTTTTTGCAGCTTTTTCAAATGTATCTGCATCATGTCTGTAAGCCCCAACTTCTCACTGTATCAGAAGGGACAGTACTTTTGGTAATGCAGTTCACCTCTTTGCTGAAGGGCAGAAACAACTTTTTTTGAAGTAGCTTGCTAAAAGATACCTGGGAAGCAGCAACAGATATTTTTGCCATTTTGCTCTAAATCATTTTGTTGACCAGAAGGCAGAACGGCAGCCAGCTCAGATGGGAGAACTGTAGTCATTATCCAAAGGTCAGACTCGATAAGCAGACTCTCTGCTATTTTTCCCCCAACTCCCATATGTCTGGAGGGGCATATGAGTAGCAGGGGAAGCCAGAAACCTCGCTGCCGTAAAATATTAAGTGATTTTATGCAAATAGAACTGCTGTATTTTGGGCATAATGACAGGTTCCCTGTCTTCAAGGCAATTTTAGTCTAAGAAAGTAAGGCAGCAGCAGGAACTTCAAACAGTCCATATCTGTCTTTTCGCTTGGCTGAAAGTAGGTGTTACATAGATATCATCTGGATGATTGGATGAATGGGTGGATAGATGAGTAATGAATGAACAATGAACTTTGTAGGTAATTCCTTGGAGTTACTATTTCGAAAAGCAGAGGTGACAAATTGAAAACATTTAGCAGTGTAACTTAGAGTCAAGCATTTACTTCCACCAGAAATCTAAATACCCGAAATTTAGACGAAGAGTGGGGAATTCATTTATTATTTTTATCAGTTTTTATGGAAAATTAAAAAAAACTTAAAATTGATTATTCTATCTCTTTTACAGGAAGTTATGTCCCAATGAATTAAGATATTATGTTATCTTTAATAATTTATCATTATGATCATAATATTTTTAAACCAATGTGATTTATTTCCTGCCAAAATATCTTAGAAGTAGCATTTATACTTTTCTTTTAATTGGTGATAAGCCATGTATCAGGACAAAATTTATTCCAATACCAACCCCACAGGTGAGGTAACATGGTACTGGGGGAAGATTTCCACCTTCTTCACACACTCATGCAATGACTTTGAGCAAATTACAGCAGTTCCCCTGAGCTTCAGTTTCCTCATCTTCAAACCAATGGCATTCATTTCTTCCAATATCTCCAAATCTCTGATTTTCTGAAATCTCTTCTTAATATCATAGCGATATTGTGGAATCACTTTGTTAGCTGTTAAGCTCTATAATGATGTCAGGCATTATTAGGGCAGTTTCTGGCATATTGGTGTGGAAGGTAAAGTACAATCCCTTGAATGTTGGCCAGTACTCCTAAGAATATTCAACTTAAGGATATTTATGTGAAAGATTCCTCATAGTTACCATCAGACAAAATGTATGTAACATGACAGCTGAATAGATTTAAGGGGCAACTTTACACTCCATTCAGATCATACTGCTCTTTTGAAGACTTCATTTCTATTTGCTAACCTACATTGCACATACCATGCATTGCTCTAGTTTTCAGTGACCAGAATAGAGTTATTTCTTCGATAGACCCACATAGCACTTGAGAAGCACCCAAGTTGTTAGAGGCTTTGCTTTAATATTATTGTCACTCCCACTAAACTGTAAAATGGCTGTTTCAATTTGGAGGATTATTATCCTACTAAACACAAACCAATTCACCATCCTGTAAAATGTAACTATCTTTAAGAGCAATTGGCAAGCCACATCCATTCTCTGTGTGCATGGCAAGGTTGTAAATGTGTCACCAAATGCTCAATCAGGTTGTCACTGAAGCACAATCCTAACTCCAAGGGGGAAGAAACTATTAAGAACGGGTTTAAAAAGACATTTTGTAGATGTATTAAAATAGAAAACATAAGCTGATTAGGCAAAGTTCCAAAGATTCATTAGTTTATTAAAGGAGATTGAAATGAATGTTTGAGAGATTTAAATAAATTAACCTTTAATGAGTAACCAGGGGCCAAGGAAAAAAGAATGACAGAGGATTAGGGGTATTTTGCCTGATTGTTGCATAATGCACACTGATTAGGTTTTTTCTGAATGCTCATTGCTGTATAACAATACTAATAAATAAAAAAGATCAAATTTAAAATATCTCTAGATTGTAATTGCTGCCTGCTCTTATGTGTACACAAATACCATTCTTGGATTTAATAGCAGTCCCTGTAACTTTGGCAGAGAGAAACAGAAATTTTAGTCATTACATTTTGAAACATCTCATATGTGAGCAAAGCCTTGGTCAATTTGGGTAATTTATTCCTAACATGTTGGACACACTTTTAGCATTTCAGCATTAGATTCTTATTCTGAGTTTCACAACACTTGTACTCTAAATAGTATTAATTGATGACAAGTCATCATTTTGATGGTGTATTGGTATTTAAATATCTTGTTAAATTTTTTTTTATTTCCTTGCAAGTTCTGATTTATAATTAGCAAAATTTTTTGGTTTTTTTTTCAGTCTCTCTTGTCCCCAAATGGGGCTTCTCTCTTTTTTTTTTATAATCTTTTTCATTAATTAAAAAACTTAACAAAAGAACATTAAGATATCATTCCATTCTACATATACAATCAGTAATTCTTAATATTATCACATAGTTGCATATTCATCATTTCTTAGAACATTTGCATCGATTTAGAAAAAGAAATAAAAAGACATCAGAAAAAGATATAAAACGATAATAGAGAAAAAAAGATTATACGTACCATACCCCTTACCCCTTGCTTTCATTTATCACTAGCATTTCAAACTAAATTTATTTTAACATTTGTTCCCCCTATTATTTATTTTTATTCCATATGTTCTACTCTTTTGTTGATATAGTAGCTAAAAGGAGCATCAGACACAAGGTTTTCACATTCACAGAGTCTCATTGTGAAAGCTATATCATTGTTCA